>JANIJG010004305.1:19731-86653 GCA_024611175.1 Megaceryle torquata | reverse complement strand
ATCCATGATCAAGTTACCCTACAGTTGCACAAGCAAGATTTTTTAAAATAAAAATTTCCCAAGTCCACACATGGTCAACTAAGTCTGTCAGGCCATCTGTTTAATTCTGGCTCGTGGCAGAATGGAAACTCTTAAATAAAAATGACTTTTTTAAAGGAATAAGAAGATCTATTGAGAATTAAATTATTATAAACTGAAGTATTTCTTAGAATAGAACAGATCTAATCACCACTGTAGTAGCTATGCATAATAATACAATAAATCTAAAATACTCTCACTTGTCTTTTAGGGTAATAGCACAGCAATGAAAGATAATGCGGTTTAAATTAATCCTCCTTCGCTGCATATTAAACAAAACTGAATTATTTTGTATTTCTTATGAACTAAGATCATATATATGCACATTTACTACAATTCATCCAACACATAACAACTTGCTAAAATGCAGTAATTTGAGTGTGTGACTAAACCACAACTAACAAACCACAGATTAGGATTAAATGTTCTCCAATTCCAGGTGTTCTTGCAGTGGATGTGCTGTGAAAAAGGAAAGGGCGAGATGAAATGTGATTCTCTTGCCTGTGAGCAGCCAGGGAATGCACAGGACAAGGCTGGTGTCCTGGAACCATCCCCCTAAGCATCAACGAGTACAGCAAGACAGTATGCAGAGAAACTCCATCAAAAACCAAATCCAAGTGAGAAGCAAGACACATGAATGGTAGTATTTAGGTGATATAAATTCACTGTCCCTCAACATAAACCTTAAACTAAACGAAGTCTGGAACCAAAGTATGCAGTATTGAGGATACCCCAACAGTTGATGGTCTTTCAGGTGACAAGTAATTAAGGTAATCTAAATCATTTATAAGCAGTCAGAACAAACAGAATCCTTCAAAAGTGACAATAGTACCAAAAGATTCCCTCGGGGCATAAAGTGCATGACTTCAGTGGGTCTAAGTCCAATTCTGCCCTTCATCAAACTACTGTAAGAGAAGACTCAAACACTGAAGTCAAGCTACCCCACTGGAAAATGCATGTTAATGAGACTGGAAACAGACACACTCTCTTCCAAAAGCATTAGTAAAGCAGATTAAAGGACAAGTTCTGACTTTTCACAGTTACAGAGACTAGAGTTTCTACATCATCAAGTTCCTTCAAAAGTGAAGTAGGCATAACAGAGTGAGGACCACAGCTGCCTAATTGTTCACAGAGGAGTATTGTTCCTCATATCAAAGTGTTATTTTTATAATGAACAGTCCAGTGAGGAGTAAGAATGCAGGTAACTGAACTTACCGCTGTGAATAAGTAAAGAGCTGTGAAATGACTGCTAGGTAATATTGCACTAATCATTATTACCTGCAAAATCTCAATGATTTTCAATTTGGTGTCCATTACGATCACATCTTCACTGTCTGAGGAGCTGGCTTGCTTGCTTGGGTGAATGCTTGGCTGTACATCAGGGGCACTGATGGGAAATATAGATCCTCTGCTCAGCACCATTTGGGTCATCATCTCTCCAACACCATGGATGGTCCTCATAACATTGTTTCCTATGCATTAAACAAAACCACATATGTATTTGTATGTATATGTAAAGCTTGTTCGCAAAGCTACGTATAACACACGCACCATTGTCATCAAACCCCTTAACAGGCACATTGAAAAACAAGCCCTCGATTCCTGATCAAAACAAGAGAAGAAATTCATTCAAATTACCCAATGGTTTAGGGACAAATTTTCTACACTGATTTTCCAAGAGGTCACTGCTTACACGTCAACAGATGGAAAAGATGCCAAAATATTTTGACAGCTCTCAAAACATTCATGAAATCATAAAAAGCAGTAAGAAAAATAATTTTAAAAAATAAAAATAAAACCAAAATCTTATTAGTTCCCCTAATCCATTCCTTTGTCTGAAAGTGTATTATCTACATCAAAGACAAATTCTAAGGTTTGTGTTTTTAAGACTATTTAAGCACTGCATATTCCACTGTGTACAGCATCCCTAGGCAAGTAATTCCAGAGTATGTTCATTGTTAGAAAACTTTTACTGGTATTTCATTCATATCATCTATCCCTGTGGTTTCTGACCTTGCTTTGTAGACAGATGGAAGGAGTTCATTTTCAGTGCCTACTTCCACTGATGTCTTTGTCATGACAACTGGACATAATATGGACATAGCATATGTGCTTGACAGGAAAGATGCATTTGGCACGGCAGAAGCTTGGAGGAGACTATCCAAGTATTTTATATGTCACACTAAGAGAGAGCAAGGATTTGAGGCTGTGCAAGTCTGACCAATTTCTGTATGTGGTCCAGATGACAGGCCACAAACCAAAGTCAACTGGCACAACTAGACAACCATCCTCCTTCAAAAAAGTCCCAGAAGAGTGTCAGGCTCTGAAGGTTGTCCTGAAGGTCAAACTACTATCTGTAATCAGTGCCCTTCAAAAGTTATACCCAGGGGGAAAAAAAAAAAATTATTTTACACACATGACAAAAAACTTTATCCAGTCTAGCTGCAATGGTACCTACCACTGACGAGTTCAGCAAAACCTACCAAGAAATATCATCTATTCCCATAAATTATACTGGTCTTTCTTTATAGAGAATTTTGATATGAAAGGCATCTTAGTGAATCAACTATCTTCTTCCAAAGGCGGGGAGAAGAAAGAACGAGAGTATCGTGCCACCCACCTACATGAATAAGTCTCCTTTCTTGCAAAGCACAGAGCTGAATGAATGGAGGAAAGAAAAGGAATGATAGCATCTTTTTTGCAGAAAGAGTGCCAAGACCTAGACTACACCAAAGGCAAACAAAAGAACGGAGGAAATGTAGCTTTGCAGAGGGAAGATTGAATAGTTCTTGTATGTCTTTTAGTACACTTTAATCACTGTGCAACTAACAAGTTTTACTCCCACTGAAGAGACCCTCTTCCCAGATAATCTGCTGTAAAAAGCCAAAGCTGTATTTTATTTTGTTAGCAATATCCTCCTCTTCTGCCCTCCTTTCTTCAATCCATTGAGCTCAAGTAGTGCATACAGAGAAAGAAGATGCCTTCAGTCCTGACTTTAAAAGGAAAACACACAAAGAATTTGCTTTTTCAAAGTGAATGAGGCAGATTAGTGTCACGTTTGAGGTCCCGTTCAGCATCCAGTCTGGTGTGCAATCACTCTGAATTGGTCTTTTGAAAATAACACTTCGAGTCCCCACAGAGGAGGGGGAAATAACATATTTCTGACTTTACATGTTAGAAAAAAAAGGCTAGAAGTCAAACTAAGGGCTAGATCCTCACATAAGGCAGGCACTGAAAGCTCTCCTAACTGCTTACACCACCATAAAGCAAATAAAATTATTCCAAATACCCTTCTTGCTGTAAAATGAAAATGGTGCATTTTCCTTTCAAATCAAACAGCTAGAGAATAACATAGGATGGATCTCTTTCTCCCCTCCTCATCCTTTCTCCAAGTGTGCATTTCCATCGACCATCATTCAGCACACCCACATAAAGCTAAATTACTGAGTACCTTCACCCCTTGAAGCAGCTTCAGTTAAACTAACTTTCTGCATCTTCTTTACCTTCAAACCATGAAATAAATGACCTCATTCATATAATCCTGTCCTTAATGCTGACTGATAAGCCCACAAGATGACCTACAGGCCACAAAGCAGTTGCACAATGTGTGATACCTCTGCTGTACGTCTCAGCTAAGAAGTCATCATCCTCTCTCTCACGTGTTTTCAAAATTCCTTTCACTCAGTTGTACAGAGGTGAATATAGAGGCACTGCAACTTGGAAACCTCACAAATTCTTTACAAACAATTTCAGTCAACGGGGATACAAGCTGATAATTAAACTACTTATGTCTAAGACAAGTCCAGAAGATATTCTTCTTGGAAATTAGATACAACTGCAGTTTGCCCCAAATGAGACAGAAGAATTCCACTTTCTTTTGAATAACTCCTCCCCATTCCTCAAGACTGAAGTCCACTCAGTGTAAAGTTAATAAAGAGTTAGTGTCTTTTTGAACAAGGAGTCAGACAATGTCTTGGTGATTAGAACCTTGTGTTCTTGGAAGAAACAAACTGGGATTTTGTCTCAAGCGTACATCTTGCTTATTTATCAGCTGTCACTGGGGGGCTGGCACAGGCACCACAGGGGAGGGGTTTCAACTCCATCTGTGACCAAGGAAGTAGTCACTCTCTCTGCATTTCAGGACCACCTCTGTAAGTGAGGAGACTATCATCTCCATCCCTAAAAAGGACAGTGAGAGGCCTGATATAGCAAAGACTGGAAGGCACTCAGCTAATGACAGAGTTTAACAAGTGAGTGGTAGCTATGAAGCTGCTTCCCAACAGCATCGATAATAAGGATTAATCCTCCGCTCACAATATTCCATTACTATTGACCTTCAAGAAGCTGATCTAAAGCGCTGGAGGCAGGAAAGCGCAGGAGGATTAAGGTGGTACTTATCATCACTGCCGTTTCAAATTGTATTTCATGAATGCATAGGAAAGAATTTTAGTAAGAGAAAAGTCTACTTAATCGAGTTTAATATTTACAGGTGAAATGGGTAGTGACTCTATTTCTGTCAATAGCAGCAGTTATACGAGGTGTCACGGCTAAAGCCATCTTGGAAAACTTTTCAACTAACTCCCTGATGCTGACTATTTTCAGTTAACTCAGAGCAGGCTTAAGGAGCATGTTCCCAGTGTGAAAATAATACAGCAACTGGAGCAAATCAGAATTCTTTCCAGGAAAGTTATTTTAACAGCTATATTTTGTAGGGTGCTGATGAAATGTGTACCATCTCTCAGGAGTAGACAGCACTCAACCAGCACATTCATGCATGTCAATGAAGCAGCTGAATACATCCCAACACTGGGAGGAATTGCTCAGTTCTTCAAAAGAAGCCATGAGCATCACTCATGTACATAAAGAGTAGGGAGTAACTTCTCTTCCAAAAGATTCCTCAGTAATCTTCACTCATGGTGCTCAGTGTCCAGCTTTGGAAGTCTAGACCATGTGAAGCATGGATTTAAATCGGTCACTCACAAACATCAGGGGCCAGCAGCAGTCTCACTAGTGAGCTGTTTCTTCTTGCTATGCTTTGTGTTCTCCTGTTTTTATCTCAGCAGGAGAGGGTACGAGTCTCTGAAGTAAGGCATGCAGAAAGGTTACTGTGGCTTAAAAAGTGACTGACTTCATGTCGGCTAAGCCCGCAACAATGCAAGACAAAATCGCTAGCTCAATAAAAGAGATTTAAGTTCTTAGTATATATGCACACAGTGACTAAAATAACAGAGCTCTGATCTTAGTTATGGCTCCAAAGTGCTTTCTGAATACCAATGCCCAAGGAAAAATTAACTTACTGCCTCAGCTAGTTAACTGAGCGAAATCAGGAGAGATAGCAAGGAGATGTGAACCCTCATTACTTTCGTGTGCATTTTGCTAGAGATAAGTGAAGTCTGAGCCGTGCCTTCGTATATACTGTCACCCTTAACCTGCTGACCTGCATCATTTGTTGTTTTCTTTGAGGTCAAGGTATTAACATTTATATAACACTGAGAACTGTGGCAGGGAGAGAATGTTCATTGCAACATTGTAAGGTGATAGTGCATGCATCCAACTACTTTTCTCACCAGCAAAGCACTACAAAAGTGCTGAGAGCTGTGACTGACCAACAGAGGAAACGAATGCAAGGCAATCTCCATTAATCTTCCATTTTTCCAATTTTCCCTTCCTCTCCCCAATTCCTACTCTCTGCTCCTCCCTCTGCCAAGACAAGTCAGATGCCAAAAACCTTTCATAAGCAGTGGATCCCATTAGAAACATCTCATGTTGAATATATGGTCTCACAAAGTTAGCCAATGGAAGAATGAAATCACTGTATGCACAAGTGGCAATTTAAAGGAGCTGCAAATTGACAAGCACTGAGAGAAGAGGAAAGAAGAGAATGCTTGTCATGTTTTGAAAAGACAACTGTGCATCTCCTTTTCATTACTCTTTATTACAGTGATCACAACTTCCTAATGAATATCAGTTTCTGTCACAAAACTGTAGCACATAATCTCATATGATTTGGCACAATTGACAACAGCCTCTCTGAAAGGAAAGACTTTTCAGAGGAGTCAATTATGGGGAGAAAATAACAACCACCTAAGTAATAGAAACAGTAGATAATTTGACACTAAATGTTCTACATAAACATATTTTCTTGATAAGTCATTTATGGCTGCAGAAATCCTAAAAGCAGAATATAAAAGTAAACAACAATCTGCTATGTAATACAGTAGGAATGGTGACAAAATACAGTATCAGAAAGAAGAACAACTGTCAAGGGCAGCTGGCAACTCACTCCTTCGCTTCAGGTTGTTCCTAGCTAACTGCTATGCAGTATCCTCAGGTTGCTCTCCAGTACCCAGAGCATTTTAGGTATTTCAGAAACAGTGCAGAGAACCTTGTGGTAGCTGAACATGAACACGCAATGGACAGCCCCAAGCTGGCATGTGCCCGTACAGTGAGTAGGCCTCTACTCCGCAAGCGCAGGCAGAATCATAGAATCATTGAGGTTGGAAACAACCTTTAAGATCATCAGGTCCAAGAGTGTACTATACATTATCACAACCACTAAACCATATCCTGAAGTGCCACATCTAGATGATTTTTTAATACCTCCAGGGATGCTGATTCCACCCCCTCCCCGGGCAGCCTGTTCCAAGGCCTCACCGCTCTCTCAGTAAAGAAACATTTCCTAATATCCAACCTAAACCTCCCCTGGTGCAACTTAAGCCCATTACCTCTCATCCTAGCACTAGTTAACCTGAGAGTAGTGACCAACACCCACCTTATTGCAACCTCCCTTCAGGTAGTTGTAGAGAACGAGGTGGTCTCCTCTCAGCCTCCTCTTCTCCAGACTAAACAATCCCAGTTCCCTCAGCCACTCCTCATAAGAGATGTTCTCCAGACCCCTCACCAGCTTTGCTGCCCCTCTCTAGACCCACTCCAGCACCTCAATGTCTTTCTTATACTGCAGAGCCCAAAACTGAACACAATACTCAAGCTGTGGCCTCACCAATGCCAAGTACAGCCCCAGGGAACTGATTTACAGCCTTGGTTATTTAAAATTTAACTATAGGCACCTGATCTGGTCCCTAGTTGCCATAGAGGGACAGAGTCTGTTGTTACTAATAATATTGTTTAGTCTTCCTCAGCACAGATAGATTCCTAGGACTCAATTTTCAAAACTACTCCATCATTTTTAGGCCTGAGCAGTCTTCCACGTTGCTCATCTCCCTACTCAGAAAAGTAAAAAGTGCCTAGGTTTTCAAAAGGATTTTAACACCCAGCACCTCTCATTAGGGCCTGGAGAAGATGGATGCTCAATGCTTCTGGAAACCAAGTACCTAAATAGGAGCTGACGTAAGATGGGTTCTTCAAGAAATCTGGTAGTTAATGATGAAAAAAGAGAAATGTACATATTTCCACTGCTCCAGAGATTTTAATTATCTGTCCATAAAAGCCCACTACATTCTTCAGTCACGCTTATATAAAAAAGCGGTGGGGAGAGACAATGACACAAAGCAAAGGTCTTGCAAAAATGGCACATTTCTTGCATTGCCTCTGTAGTTAAATTAGAGAGACAACTCTGATGTCACCAAATCTGAGCATGTTTTTGATTAGGACATTTTATGCTTCAATTTATTACAAACACCTAGAAAATACTCCCCTTCTCTCGTAGCAGGGCACAAGACAGACAGCATGTGCTACCAGCATACTTAGTCCCTCCCTGCCATGCCACCTTCTTTCTCCACAGCACACCAATGTGCTGGGGAAGCTTTAGGCTGGTTCACAGAATCACAGAAAGTTCAGGGTTGGAAGGGACCTCAAAGATCTAGTCCAACCCCCCTGCCAGAGCAGGATCACCTAGATTAGGTCACACAGGAACACATCCATGTGGGTTTTGCATGTCTCCAGAGAAGGCGACTCCACAACCTCCCTGGGCAGCCTAGTTTCTGAGTTCACTGCTATATAAGGAGATAACCCTGGCATGTTGCTGAAAGTCTAAAAACTTTAGCCATCATCAAAGCCAGTTTTCAGCAAAGCTGAATTGCCTCCGTGTGTGTTCAAACAGGTTTTAGGGCAAGTCCTTATTAACAGCAAGTCACTGTCCCAATGGCTGCTGAAACAGGATCCCTGACTTCAAACGGCTTTGGCTTTGTGGATTTCAAGGAGACTTGTACTATAACTCTACCATAAGCTTCTTAACGTTTCAGTGCCATCTTCAGTTGCGACACTGCCAATCCTTGGGGATCCTCTGGCAGGTAACCGTATGCGCAGCAGTGTCTAGTTACCAAGGGCTAAATTAAAAACCCAGTGGCAGCTTTAGCTCTACGTTTGTTTGCCTTTGTTGATTTAGCTACACTGCTTCATGCAATTTAATTTTTCTGTGTGAAAAGTTATAGCCATTTTTAAGACATATAACAACAACACTTCAGGTACCTAAAGGAACACATTTTATTTCAAACTCTTTAGAGCTATATATTATTTGCCAGAAGCATTAAGCCTCACAGCTCTGTTTGTGAAAGAGGTATTAATTTTTACAGGTTTTCTACAGAACTCCCTCATAAAGACTGCAAAACCTGCCATAAACAGGCCAAGAACCACACTTTATTTCTTCATTATACCATTTTTCACTGCTCAGTAACTAGCTGACCTCAGGTAAGCCTCACAGAAAACCTAACACATGACATTAAGGGCAAAAAGTGAGGTGACTTCTACATTTTATAGAGCCTTTAGAACTAATGAGGTAAAACAAACCCCACAATATGCAATTCACTATCCACCTCCTGAGTGAATCTGGCTACTCCAGACTCCACTTTCCTATGGTAGATCCTCAAGCCTTCCCTTTTTGCATACAAACTCACTGTTGCTCAGCCATGGTGAAACTCCACCAAACTTCTCTTTCTCCTGACGTTCTGCAGGTTCTGTTGATGTTGCCCATCCCCAAAACCACAAAGCAGTGTGAAAAATATAGCTTTTGTGCTGTGGACATTAGATGAAGGGAAAAAGACATACATCAGCATGCTGGCCTTGAAGGTAAAAACCATCATGGGAATCAAGCCTTCTAACCTAGTTACATCTATGAAATGGATATCGATTCCTAGAAGAGCAATGGACTCTGGAATCACATTAATGCACATTCTTGATGAGGGAAAGAATAAGGAGGAAAGAGAAATGGTCCATGCCAGAGAATTAAACTCTTAGACTGACCTCCCCTTTGGTCTGACAATATTCTGCACAGAACAGCACCTGCTTCGCCGTAGACATATATGACTAACACAGCTAACTTTCATAAGGGTTAAATCTCTTTTTGTCTTGTAACTTTTTTTTCCCCTACTGTAAACTGCTGGCATAAATTACTGCTTCAGTCTGCCAGGCAGCTACTGCCTCATTAGCTCTGCTAATCAAAGTATGCCTCGAGAAGATATTTCAAACTGTTAACCAGACAAAGAGCAGCTAACAGACATGAATGCAAGGCTCAGAAACAATATAGTAATTTCTAAGAGTTCTGGATGAAATCTAGTCCTTATTGGTCACAGAGGACGCCCAGGCGTAAGAGAAATAGCAGGTCCAACCTCGCTCTCAAACCTGTTCTAGTAGTAGTCTCGCTGGTGCTTCTAGGCAGGTATGCATCTCTACTTGCAGCCAAGAGGGCTGGAAAAACACACTACCTATCTTCTTGCTCAGCTGAAGCTGAAGGACTAAGCAGCCTATCAGCATGTATCAAGGGGACAGAAGACTGGACAAGAGTCCCCTGACACACTGATATACAAGCATTCCTTCACAGAGAGATGGTAGCCCACCGGTGCTGAAGTCCTCAGAAAAGAGTGAGGGCTTCTCCATTCTGCGTCTACAAGAGGGATATGCTACTAAAGACCCAGACATGAAGGAGCTGGGATACTTGGCTACCAGTTTGCAGAGGTAAAAGGAGGCATCTGTTGAGCCAGTCATGAGCAACACATTTCATGTAAGAATCCCAGGGGCAGAAGCAATTGGAGCTTATTTGAGGTAGTTTTTAATCCCCGTTTTACAAAAAGGCTTTGCCTTCCTTTGTGGAAGCAAAAGGAACCAAAAGATTCACTGATGTCAGTGGACACTGGCTCAGGAAAATTGTAGCCATTTCCATAGTGCTCCCATGGGAAAGACACACTCTGCAGATAACCTAGGTCTGTAACTGGGAAGGGTTTGTTCAATTTGATGCCCAACACTGTGAATTGCATCCCAAGACATATGCAGCTCAAATTCAAGGATGTATTTCCTTGCATGTCATTATTCTCATTCCCAAATACCATTAGCTAAATAGCACTGAGCTGCATAGCAAATGTGTAGCTTGCCTGCTAATACTACCATGTCACATCATCCTTCACACCTGGCATATGCTAGAGCTGCATGGTTTGACTACAATCAGCTATTTGAAAGATCAAATCGCACCTAGAGAAAGATGTGCATTTTAATTCACAGAGAATAAATAACCAGTATTGGACAAGGCAGACTGGCTCCTGACTCTGGAATGATACAACAGGGTGCACTTAATAGGAAAGCAATGACTTTACCTTTTAATTAATACTGCAAGAAATTATAATGTTCTTGAAAGGTGCCAGAATGACAGCATTACTAAATGAAGTCCTCACTTTCTCCTTAAAAAAATTACCTCTTTAGGATACAGGTATTATATTTTGTAATCCCCATATATTTTAGAATATAAAAGGGAAAAAAAAAAGAAACAGAAACAAGCTTCAAATAACCTCAAAAAAAATTATTCTAAGTGAAGACACTGATTTGGGGGCGGGGGGAAGAAGTTGACTGAAACATTTTCAAGTCAATTCCTTTTTAGGATGCAATTTAGGTAAGAAGCATTTCCAAAAATAAACACCTTTTCTTTTTCCAGTATCCTATCCCACAAATGTTTCTAGTCAACTTTCCCCAATTTGTCTTTGTCAAATAAGGTCACACCTGAAAACTACATGCACACTAATTTAATTCTGGTGAAAGTAACTGACAGTGGCATTAAAATCAAGCTTTTTAAAGGAAGTAAGGCGTAATGTTTACGGTAGCATAAGGATTTTTCCAGAATCACTGCAGAACCAAGACAGAGAAACTCAGACACAACATCAAGGACTACCTCAGCCACCAAGGTGACTCAAAATTTAAGCAAAGGATAGAAAAGGACATCTTGAGGTAAAAGGTTAAGTAAGTCTTCATGCAACTTCCACTTAACCTAAAAATACATCCCATTTTGCAGATTTGCTTCAACAGTTCAGCACTTGTCATATATACTTCTTTACTTAGCAAGTAATGTGAAATGCCGAAATAAGCAGGGCTATTTAAGAAATAAGTATTAAACAGGGAAGAAGACTCCAGACTGCTCTTTGTAAATTTGGTTGTTTCAATTTTGAGGTGCACAACTCTGGGCAGGCCTCCCACAGCCAAAAGCCACCTCATTCTCCCACCCATCATTAATCTATTTCTATCCATTCCCAAAATCCTGACTGCAGGTTTCATGATGTGAAGCACTGGCCAAACCAGTAAAGAGACAAGCTCACCAACTTCACATTAAGGAATAATGCTTCAGATGCTAGAAGTTTTTGTTGCTACTGACCTGAAACTAATCAATAATGGAAAGGCAATATACCCTCTCTGTCCCCAAATCAGCACTGAGTTTACCATAGAAAACAATGCTTTTTAACAAAACTAAAATACAAGACATCATGTAACATAAATAGATTCTACCCAAAATTCTACAGAGCTGCCACATGGTTTTTGAAAGAATTAGATGATTTTTTCACTTGGTCAAACCTCAAGACACTGGTCCTAGAACCATAAAATCAACTGTGTTTCTGAACAGGCATAATTATTGACAAAATATTGTTGTTAAATAGCCACTTAATATTAATCTCCATAAATTTACAATAAAGTAGTGATGAATATTAAAATATACAGAGCCCAAGCTGCTCTTCAGTAGCACTTTCTTACATTAGAGTTACAGGATCAGGCCCCTAGTGCTTGATAAAAGTTGAACACATTATTTTACATCATTAAACCACCAGTACCATAAGGCATCATGCCTGGCTTTCAGCATTTGTCAAGACTGGGTTTCAGAGCTACACTGCAAAGCTTTAAGCTCCAAGTACAAAATACACGTTCTTACTAAATTAAAGCTAATGCCTAGACATATGTGGTCAATGACTGGATGGACTAAACCAAAAAAAACTAACAAAAAAGACCCATAACATTTATAATCTCCAAAATTAATAATTTACTTCCACACATGCACAGTACATGCACAAAATCACAACAGATACAATCATACCCTTTTAAAAATTTTTTTTAGAACATCAATGTAATGAGTTTTGCAACTCAGGGAAGCTAAATTTCCTTAAGAAAGAAGCAGTGCAGACCTGCACAGCCCTAGAGCGATAACGTGCTGGAGGGACACCCACCTACAATACTGTGTTCAAAGGTATGATATGAATGTGGCAAGTATTGGACCTGCCAGAGAGGATGCTGTGTAGTGAGATCCTTATGACAGTCTGGAGAGAAATGGGAGAGCAGAATGACCTCCTCTAGAGACAGGAAGAAGTCATCTTCACCCCTAACTGACTGGAGGGAGGACTCCAACAATCCAGAAGGAGTGCAGGAAACAATCCATCTGTCTGTGTCTTATGGAAGTTGTGAATAAGAAAACACTTTTTGAGAAAATAAAAGTAAAGTCAATGGACCATCCTGATTTTAGAAAAATGCCAACACGCTTTCAAAAACCACAAAAAAACCAGGCTGAATTACTTTCTATTGCAATTCTTTTTACTTAATAGCCTAAGAGAAAAGTATTGTAAGTTAAAAGGGACAATAAAAAGCCAAGTCAGGTAACTGATAAAAAAAATAACATATTCTCAACAACTCAGCTTTGTAACAGAGAGAGAGAATATTGCGGTAAAAGGGGAAGGGGACCCTTTGATATATAATCTTATAAGTACTATAAAAATCAAAAACCGAACTATACCTACAGCCTTGCCTGGTGAACAATCCTTACTGTCAGAGTGAAGGGGGATCTAGAAGAAATTCCCAAGACCAATTTCTCTGTTGGCCTGTTAATTCCTCAGAATTGCTTGTGGTTCCTGGACAAGGTGGATCCATACTCCACAGGACCTAGGTAACTTCAGTATTTTGGGGGTCAAAGTTGCTTGGGTAGAAGTGCAAAGCACATCCCTAGTCTTTCCCCTTCCTCCAGAAGATGAAAAAGTACAAGAACATCATTAAGACACATGATCAGCTCACAGAATCATAGAATGCCTCTCTGCAACCTCTCAAGGCCATCTAGTCCAACCCCCAGCAGTGAGCAGGGATATCCTCAACTAGAGCAGGTTGCTCAGAGCCTCATCAAGCCTGACCTTGAATGTCTCCAGGGATGGGGCCTCCGCCACCTCCCTGGGCAACCTGTTCTAGTGTTCTACCACCCTCATGGTAAAGAACTTCTTCCTTACAGCCAATCTAATTCTACCCTTCCCCAGTTTAAAACCATTGCCCCTCCTCCTATCACTACAAGGCCTTGTAAACAGGCCCTCTCCAGCTTTCTTGCAGGACCCCTTCTAGATACTGGAAGGCTGCTATAAGGTCTTCCTGGAACCTTCCCTTCTCCAGGCTGAACAGACCCAACTCCTTCCGCCTGTCCTCATAGGAATGGTGCTCCAGCCCTCTGACCATTTTCATGGCCCTCCTCTGGAGCCGCTCCATCAGGTCCACGTCCTTCCTGTGTTGAGGGCTCCAGAGCTGAACATACACAGGTCTGTTCCAGAAAGCCTAACACAGCAAGGTCTCCCCATCAAACACAGACTCAAGTCAAGACTCACTTATCCTCAGCATCATCTACAGCCCAAGACATGCAGAGGCATGGAAGTTCCAGCCTACCACCACCACCCCCCAGACAGAAAACAAAAGCACTCTCTGCACCTTACTGTGGGCTCAAGGACAAGTTCACAAAGTCTGAAAAGACTGGACACAGAAGGAGCCAACTACACTACAGCATAAGCCAGCAAATCCGCTGAGCTCAGCTCTTTCCAGCTCAGTATGGACACACTGCACCTCAGCTACAGCTGAGTGACATCTGACAGGCAGCAAGTGCACAAGCAGATCAATGTCTCTCTTTCTTTAGGGCCTCGTTCCAACCTTATTCTTACCTTGTAGCAAAGACACCATCAGGATGTGGGTGCAACACCAGGGCTGCTTTTAAAGGACTGCTACCTGACAAAAGGTTTTAAAAACAACAAAAAAACCCCAACAACAGCAACAAAAAAAAAAAACCACAGGAGGGAAAGGAAAAATAGAGTAGAGCCAAATACTCAGCTGGCTCAAACTCTTACACGCCCCAGGATCTAGAGCAACTTCTGACAGACAAACCCCTGCCCCCATGATCTGATTCATTCCCCACCAGCCGCCTTCCTCATGAAACAAGGACAGGCAGAAGTTACAAACAGCAGACATCTCAGCCACAGCAGTTGTCTCCAGAGCATTAGCCACTACAGTACATGATGCTTTCTTCTTGAGCTCCTTCTCTACTCTTAATCTGCAACTAAAGTTAATGCTGATTAGATTTTTGTGGGGGTTTTCTTAATGAAAAGTACTCCCCCATTTTGCTTCAGTAATATGCTTTTCACACATGAAATGCAAGAAGCCGGATGTTCAAAAACAGTGAATAGGGGTTACAAAACTACTTAAACTGCTTCTAAATTGGGCATCCTTGTGCCATAGGCATCTTCATAGCCTAATGCTGCCCACGGGTCAGCAAGTGTGCACCTCCAGAGAAAGGAGGAGGAATGGTAAGATGCTTGGGTTGTAGCAGTTAAGCATTCGGGATCATTCTGTCTCAACTGCAAAGTGAATGCACCAATAATGTGTTTTATGACCTGTCAATCAGAAAAGGAGAGGGAGGCTGAAGACAAGAGATGACTATCCAAAGATTGGCATCCTTTTTTTTTGTTGAAGGCTGTAGAAGGCCTCTCCAGCAAGTCTTACACCTATTTCAACATAAGAACACCCATCTCTCTGTTGCAAAATTTCAATGCTTAATTTTAAGGCTAGATAGCACAGCCACTCCCTCTTTCTCTGGTCTCCCTGAAGATGGCAGACATGACTGACAACAGTCTGAGCTAGTAAAAGACCCTCTCTAAAGCAATGGGCTTTCTAGCCATATAGTTAGCAGGAAAAAATAAAATAATAAAATAAAATACCAACCCACAGATCATTTCCCAAAGAACATCAGTGAACTATCACATCCTGACCTGAACTGGTCCAGTGTTTAAAAGATAAACATCCATGGAGACAGTGACAGCCACGAAACAAGTGTAAAGACCCTGTATAAAGGCTGAAGTTAATCAAATACGCACAAAAAATCCCACTTCTCTTCTGTGCCTTTCTTTGCTTGAAGAATGTGAGACAAAAACAGACGTGTAACAAAAGGTTGCAACACAGCTCTATTCAATGGTTGTTACTAAGAAGGTTACTGAGGTCCTATTTGCATGGGGATGATATTTTCTGCATTCCTTCACACATTTATTTCAGAGTAAGTTTGTTGATTTGCATGGAATTGGTCTGGAAATAAGTATAACTGAGAGCAGGTCTGTTTGCACTTAATGAATGGTTCTTTCCTCTCCTATACAGCCTGAAAGGAAAGCTTTCAACTGAAATAAAAAGGGAATTAAGGATGAAACACAATTTCATGGGTAATGAAAGTGAGTAAAAATATTGAATGAAACATACAATCAGGCTGAGCAGAGAAAGAACTAAATGGAAGAACCACATCTGCATCTTCCATCTTGCCAATATGCCAAGATTGTATCTGGAGTCAAACTTTGTCCAGAGCCATTTAGGAAGAGAATCTGCAATGCAGTATTTCAGGGACAAAAAAGGAAAACATCATTCCAAGGGTCTGAACATACAGTCTTTCTCTAGCGCTGTAGAGGGACTGCAGCCAGCTGTAGCATGCCTTAGTGTGCACAGCATTGCAGGAAAGATGGTCAGGGGCTTTCAGTCAAGTGTACTGGCAGTGATGGGGGAGAGATCAAGAGAATCAAACATAAGACTTCGTGGCTTGGAGATGACAATGACAATCTACACTTCTCCAGAGTGTGTGAACCTCAAAGAAGAAAAAAGTTGTGAAGGATGGCACACTCACACAGGGCATCTGTAGGAGCGACTGAGCAAAATGATGATTAGGAAAACTCAAGGCTGGGAAAAGGCCTCCCAGACGAAATACAAAGTAATTGTTGTTTCAGGCAAGACAGCTCATCTTTTTTGATGCTGTGAGCCAGCTGGCAGTGCAATAACACTTACACCAGCCACATATTAAAACAGAATTTGCCATCACTCAGTCTGCTGGACCTTCAAGCTCACATGACTGTCACACCTTCCTTCCCCACACAGGGGAAAACCAAACTGCTAAGTTTCAGCACCTTCCTGGCATGCTCATTCTTCAACCAGTTCTAAGCCATGTCAGAAAAGGCAGTGGGACACCAGTAGTGTCCTAGGGTTGTCAGAAAGGCACTCTGGTCTGGGTTAATACAGTAATATCTAAACTGACAAACACAAGCAGAGGATGGCTTCAGCTGGACTTCCACCTGGTGCTTCTGCAGTTGTGGGACCTGTAACATCATAGTCTCTTTATGTGAAATGCTAAGATGAGTAATAAACACTCGTGCCACAGAGAAGCCATTGTTAATTGCCAAGGCAAATGCTGTCTGCACTTGCCTGGGTTGTTCAGCACAACGGATGCTGAGGCTTAGAGCCAGATTTGAAAGTTCAGTTTCAAACCAGCAAAGAAGCAGCAGCACCAACACAGTAACCACAAGTCATGAAGGTTGCAGCTCTGTTCAGAAAGGTCCTTTTTTATCTGACCATCTTAATACATCCTGTAATACATTCCTGTAGGTGGGTTTCTATGTGAATAAAGAATCTCGAAAGACTAATGAGACATTCCATAAATTATCTCCAACCTAAATAATGAATTACACACTGGAACAACAGTCTGCTACATCTCTCACCTCCATCCTGAAACTTGCTCAGCCTTTCAAAATATGATGATATAGGAACTTGAACAATATCTAGAATTGCCAGCAGCGTCCGGGTCAGTCTGAGAAGTTCACTAAAACTATAAAAGCCAAAGTATATGAGGTTTCGAGCCAGATGTACCACCTATGAGAAAAAGAAATAAAAAAATAAGGAATATCAGCAACCTTTGTGGTATTTGGCTGTGCTACGCAGTTGCATTTCACCCAGAAGCTTTCACAGAGATTCAGATCTAGAGTGCATGCAAACTAGTACAAGTCTTTCCACTGATTTAAATGGGCCTCGGACCAAGGCCAGTGACATTAAATGGTTTTCAAGATTAGATAAAACAATTGGTCAGTCAAACTAAAACAGAGAGCGAAACCAAGGTGAGATTTAGGAAAGTTTGAGAGAATACAAATGTATCTGGGAAATACGTAAGATGGAGAAGGAAGGCAGCAGCTGTGGGGAAGATGGAAATTAGAAGAAGAGTAAAATGATTGTGGTAAATTTAAACAGAGGTGATTTCAGACGACCAGATGCAGAAACAACAGAGCTTGGGAGGTAGGTTAGAGGAGGAATTATAAAAGCTGTAAGCATTTGCCCTTTACTCGATGCTATTTGAATCGGGGAAAAAAAAAAATAAATCTAGGCCTATCTAAAGTTCCTGTCAGGAATTTGAAGTAATGTTTAAAACATGGTATTAGGTTATTTGGAGTATTTCCTTCAGTGTCACATCTTACACAAAGAATAGCATTTATATTGAAGAATCCCTGCATGCTAATTCACGAATATGGACAGAAAGGGCATATGGCCATTCACCCACACATATCCCTCCTCTTGACGCTGAAATGCAACCACCCCCAAAGAAGGAAGGAAAAATACAGCTGTTTGACAGCAGAGAGTAATACTATTTTCTGCAGTAACAGTCATCACCAAGAACACTGGAATTAGTTAATGTTGCTTCTTCAGGATATTTGACATCAACATTTATTCTGCAACTACCTTTATTTTGAAGGAACCAAAGTCAACTTATCTGAAATGAGGAGGAATACTGTAAGTAGGATGCAGATAGCTGAGAAGTACCTCAAACGTAAGTTTATTTTTCTCTTTGTCTCCAAAAGGAAAGGGCTGATTTACAACTTCTTTCAAGTACTCTTCTACAAATTCCATAGTTAGAGCAAACTTCCTCTTCATTTCGTTCCTTGAAGAGTCTGTGAAAGAATCATACCTACAACGCAAGGCACAGAATAAAGGAAAATTAAACATCTCTAATATCAGGAGCAGCTGTCAATAAAAAAAAAACAAGCCAATCATAATGCTATGAAATTACTGTCAGTTCTCTGTAAGGAGAAGAGGTAAAGGTCAGCTGATTCTTCATACAGATAGACAAAGAGGATGAACAAACCTTCCCTCCAACAGTAACACTATGGTCCTGGCAGATAGCACTTGTAAATCTTGTTGTGGCAACTGAGTAAGTCACTAAGTCTCGGCTGTCCTCTCTGCCCATTAGCCAGAGTTTGCTGGTTCTGCAAGGAAGACGGCAGATCCAGAAAGCAGCTCGGGACAGTCAGCTTCCTCTTTTGCACTCCTAACTAGGACTGATTTTTCACATAGGTCAAAACAGTCCATCTCACTAAGAGAAGCAATACTGTCTGCTGCACTGCTATACTTACTCCTCATTGCCTCTTCAGCCAGATACTCCCTGTCTGGGCCTAGCCCTGTGGCGCTGCTCCATCAAATCAATTAAGCCAGAGAGGGTTTCCATGGAAGTCAATGAGTCCTTCTCCCATACTGAAATTTAACACATGCTTAAGTACTTTGCTGGAGGGAGGCCACAGTCTCTCTGTTTCTGGGGCAATAGCTGTACCTAACTAAATTCTGGCTTAACCACTGTGGCTTTCAGTTGAGCTGGAAGTATAAAACTGAGGTCCAGCCTAGCAAACCTGTAATGTCAAACAAAATTGCATTACTTCAAGTTCAGTTGGTGCAAGGGAAGGCCATTCCATTTTTCCCCAGCTTGTTCCCTATAAGATCTCAATGAAAACCGAACATTAAATATTTCCACGTAAAGCTACCCACGGAAGTTTCCAAGAGTAATAATAATCAAAAGCTCTGTGCTCTGCAACAAAATACCTTTTCACATACACATAGTGTTGACATGGGGCAACTACATCCATTTTGTTCTGAGACAAATGCCTACTACAAAGTGCTTTTGTACTTCAGCTTGAAACACTTTCAACTCACTCATGAATTGTGATCTTAGTAGGAATTTCAGTCCACAGTCTGGCATATCTGACAGGTACCACAGATTCCTGAGGATCTCTGTCCACATGCATGTGTAGCATCAGACGACAAAAAGAAGCCCGGAGGTCATAAGGGAGGCTTTCATCAGACATACATCGTAGGATCAAGTCTACAGACAGCTGCGCAGAGATCTGGTTGATGGCAAGATACTGGCGGTCCAGGCACATTCTTGCAAAGAGATTCAGTTGATACCTTAAAAAAAAAAAAAAAGGTAATAACATATGGTATTCCAAGAAATTGGTTGGAAATGAAACAACATCCCACCGAATCTCACTTTACAGGCCTGACGTCAGCCTTTCGGATATAAAACCTAAAAATATAACAAGAGCGACTTTGCTAAGCAAGAGGTCAACTTTCCATTATAAATGCTAACGTCAGGCTCCAGTCCCCATGAAGACTGGGCTCCCTTTGAAACTCAAAGAGAGCACTGTTCAATGGAAGGCTGAAGAATTTGGACTATTAGTTTTCAGTCAGTGTAAGACAGTGTTCCATGATCTCATTTCCCCTCTAATTCTCAGGACACTCCTTCCTCAGAGCATGCCTTCCTTCCATCTAGGGCAGAACAACCTAAAATAAAGTTCAATAAATAAAAGGTAAGAGGCATAATGATAAAGAGACACAAAGAGCTGTCTTGAGCAGAGGAAAGTCGATATTTGTCTGGAACAGATGGCAGAGATTGTGATGTTTCCTACAGGAAAAAACCTGAAACAAACTTTTAATCCCCAGTTTCTGGCATGACCTGGTTTCCTTTTTTTATATCAGCAGATAAATTGGATAAGAACAGCACTGTCTTCAGAGACTTTGCATTTTATTCCATTTGAATAAACAGTTTTACCTGTAGTAGGTCAGAACTTCTAAATCAGCTTTTGTGCCCTCCTTTGCCTCCTGAGCCAGGTGCCTGATGGCTTTGCCATGAGGCTCCTTGTTACTGTCAATCCAGTAAAGCCACACTTCCTCTTCATCAATGTCATCCGAGATGACTGGGCATTCCAAGGGATTGTCCATTTGTGTTGAAACCAGCCTGCAAACACAAATCATTCACGATGGAGCCACTAGCAAACTGCTACAGATATAACAACAGAGCAGATAACAAAAAGGTATGTTCCAATTATAGATGCTCACTTGGTCTGAATGAGAATGTCAGCATTCCCTGGGCTGAGCATAAACTTGCAGATGAGTTCCTGAGTTACTGGTATTGCTGTGGTGTTAGATACACACAGGTCTGATAGGTAATCCAAGAATCTGCAGTTGAAAAAAAAAAAACCACAAATGCAACAGAACATGAGACTTAAAATACTACACAGAAAAAATGCGTAGAAATCTCTAACATCCATCACTAATATGCTCAAGGGAGCATATATCACAAGATTTATCAATGTACAAACTTTGCTGACTCATACTATTGCAACTCACGACAGATGAAGATGAGTAATAGGTTTGAGAGCCATCCTGAATGGTGCCAAACAATCAGTCAAGGAGGAAAAGAAAAGAAAAAGAGAAAAAAATAAAATTAAAAAAAAAAATAAAAAAAAAAAAAATTGCGTGACACTTCTCAGAAAATCAAAGGCCAAAGAGTTGTGCCAGCCTGAGGCTGTCTTAAGTTTTGCTGACAGGTGAGCACCTCTGAAGGTCCTCGTCCTTGTCGGGAATCAAAAGCAAGAATACACATCCTCATCAGGGAATGCACATCTCCCTAACCCAAGTAGCATGGAGATGTTCCTTGTGCTGGCGATAGCCATGTGCCCTCTGAGAAACTCCATTGCACTAGAGGAGTCCACACCTCCTCCACCTTTTAAAGATGTCTTATAAAAGTCTCAGAAGTGACACATTCAACAGATAGTGAAGAGTGAAGACAGGACCTCTGTATACAAAGAGGTCATTCCACATAAAGCAGAAATAACTAGGCTTTGCACAGAAAACAGCTTCCCGTGAATTAGTCTCTCAAATGTGGGTCTCCTGATGTATAAAAAGGTTCAGGCTGAAGCTTTCCTCACAGCTGAGACATTCAGTAGACATTCACTTCATGTTCCTCTTTCATGGATCCCTCCGTGTGTGTTAACAGTAGCCCACACTGCAGGCTTTGCCTCACTGGCATATAAAAAGGGCCTCTTCCCTCTATGTAGATGATACTTTTCATGACATTCATAGGAACTGAGCATCTCTGAGACAACCACTCCTCTAGCAAATGTAGCTAAAACTGGGCAAGAGGTTCAAGAGCTGGTGGGGGAGCAGATACGAGCAGGCACACACACAGATCATATGCTCCACTTCCTTAGAAATCCAGCTAAAAAATACGACCACCTACTATCAGCTGGTCAAGGATCCTTGAACCTCTGTAAGTGATCATCCTACCAGAGGGAATCAGAAAATAATTTCTGCATTAGCACAGACCAGTCTCCCCACAGAAGTCTGGGAACTGCAAGCGATGAGTACAGAAAACATTTCTAGGGTACGCTTAGGAACAATTTTACCCATCAATGAAACAAAGCTTTATGGCAACAGGTAATTAACAGCACACAGCAATACAGCATCACAAAGATAATATTAAGTAAACAGCACATAATTACATAGAATTCCGGGGGAGTTAACCCAGTTGGAGCTAAAAGTCAGGGAGGTTTTAAATTGTTGAGCCGATGTGTTTTAGAGCATACCGCCACAATTCCTAACTCAAACAGCAGTGCTGCAAAAGTCTACCTGACTCTCCATGAAAATAAGTGTCGTAAGACGAAGCCTCTATTGTTGAAATCGCTCTATCCTGGCAAGGGGTATTTTTCAAACATTTATTACTCTTGGATTTCAGCCTTAAAGAAGGGAATACACCACAACTGCACAATTTATGCAACGAATACTATGACTTTATCCGCCACAAAAAAACCAATAGTGACATGGGATTGTCAATAAACACCAGGACCCTTCAGCACTGAGAAGGAGCTTAGCTCATGTAGTTTCCTCTTAGTACTGACCAAACCCACCACAGTTCAGCAAGGGAGAAGCAATGAGATTACAGAGTGAGGCAAAATGTCTGCACATTTATAGAGAATAATTGAAGCAGTGAAACACCAGGGCCTTGAACAAATCCTTAATTGCCAACAGAAAAATGGTATTCACAATTACAGGGGACATTATCTGACTTTCAGTACATTAATTTTTTCTATTTTTCTTACTTTGTTAATTTTAGAACTGAAAATCCAATGAACAAATAGATTTTCTATTAAAAAAATAAAATTAAAAAAAAATCCATTTCCTTTATAGTCTGACCTAAAGCTAATAAAATTTCCAACTGAGTGAAGTTCAAGGCCAGATTTTTTCATTTGGAACAAGATCTGGTCTGGGACACATGTTCACTGGGATCTTCACTGCCCTTGGTCCCTTTCACGTTTGACCATGAATCAGAACCTGCAGGAAAACTGATACCAATAAAAGCTTAGAGAAACTGCTATCTAATTTGCACCAAGATTATTAGCAAGGGAACCATCACAAGTGGCAGTTTCAGAGGAGCTGCAGAGTTATGAGAAATTAAAATTCCACGGTTTGTTTCTCTCTGTCCCAATCTGAAATAAAACCAAAATCTCAAAATTTTCCTGTGAAGTATAAACCCTTTTTTCAGTAGGCTCTAGTTCTGAAATGCAGATATGGTCCCATGAACTACAGCTAGTTCTGATATTTTCCAGCATGACACTATACATGTGGGTATTTTGTCTGCCAGGCCAAAAAAAAAAAGAATTAAGCTGGGAGAAAGAGACAACAAAACAATGAATAGCAGACAGAGTCACAGCTACTGCAAATAGAAAAGCCTATCAATACAGAAAAAAAGAATGTTACATGGACCACTTCAAACCTTGGCTCTCGATTTCTCCTGAGTAAGTTAACAAATGTCTCTATTTCTTTAGCTGTGATGTGTTTCTCCAGCAGTTTTCTGTTGTTGTGCAACAAAGCTGTGATGGTGTCTTCTGCCAGAATATCATAACCAATCTGGGACTGCATGACGCAGAAGTTCTTAGCGATATATTCCTGAAAAAATTAAAATTCCCATGATGACCCGTTAAGCAGTAACGTTTGTCTTTTAGAACCAGAAGCATCCAGCTCAATCAGCAATCAAAATAACCCTCAAAACTTTCTTCTCTGAACTGGCCTGAACAAAAGAATACTTTGTACCCCAAGAAACAGGCTCAGTATTAGGGATGACTACCTCTTCTTACTCTTTCATAAGCAAAAGGAATGAATCCACTAAAATATATACAAAATTCAAGAAATAGCAACCACTTTTTTTTTCCTTTTTTTCTTTTTTTTTTTTTTTTTTAACAAAGGAAAAAACCGTAAGGTTTTTATAATGTTTAACAAGCTTTCTTTCCTCAGCCTTCCCTCATCCTTTTCTCACCCTCCAGGACAGAAATATTTCCCTAAAGCATGAGAAAGAAAACAAAGAAGTCACACGTAGCAGTTAAATCTTTTATCGCTAGTCCCTTTTGTCCTGTGAAGTTAGTGTAGATTTTCCCCGCTGCAATGGGCAAAGCACTCGACAGCAGGTTCTGAAAATACCTTCTGCCACACAGAGTCTCCAGCAGCAGGAAATCAGGTTACCTCATAGAATAACCTCTGGGCTGATTCACTGCCAGCCCTCTACAAATATTTCAGCAACAGAAAGAGTTTTGTAGACTTATCACTTTATAATCCAGAGTCCAAGAGTGTCATTTAAATAACAGAAAGCTCGTGAATGAAGCAGTGGACACCAGTCTCAGTCTGAGCCTATGAAAGCACAAGGTGAACCTATGATATTCATTGCTGATCATTCAATTCATAGAAAAATGCCTACACAAACCAAAAGCATGGTTCCTTACCATGAGACAGTGACTTCTTACTACCAACCTAAACAAAATCCAGTCCTTTGACCATTACCACAGAATCCCACTTGTGTGTGCAGAGCTGTCAAACTCAGGATATATAATTAGAAATCAGAAGGAAAATTATCTTGAATACCACTGACCTGGTTCTTCCTATAGTCCTGCTGGGAATGTCTGAGAACTCTGTAACATAACCTTAACATGTATTTGTATGGGGCATATCTCTGGTCACCTAGGTCTTCAAGTCTCAGCATCGATCCTTCACCTTTGTCCTTAAAAGGAGCTTTGAGGATGCCAAATATCTGTTCAAAATCAAAATCACTGAGAATGAAAACAACACTCAGATTTTTTCTCAGTTTAGAGCAGTCAATGGAAATGTCCTCTGACAGGATCAGCACAAGGGCCTTATCAACCAAAGTCAGAAGTCAATCACTGCACTTACCTACATATGACAAAAGACAAGTGGGGGCCACAATTCCCGACACTACAGCTTTATGCAACTAGCTTTACATTTCCCACTGACTTGATTGACATAGCTTCCTCTTTACTTCTACCCCTAATTTTAAACATTATTAGTTAAGTGCCTTAACTTTATATAAATTAAGGATGAAGAAGGAAGACAATACTGTCTGCTGTCCAATTTAATCCTTTTGACTTTTTTTTTTTTCCTAATTTCCGTAGGCTACTTGAAGAGAATATTAATTTGGATTTACATTCAATTTGGCCCTCATACAAAGTCAGGGATTCATAAGGGCATTAGAACTTTTCCTACATGGGGAACACTTGAAGGATTAGGACCACATTACAAGGTTGTTTCAAGTTTCATCAATAATTTGCTGTCAAATATAGTCTTAGAAGTCACCAGAATCACATGAAACTAACAGCCATCAGACATGGCCCCTCATGGTGTTGGGTCACAGGCTAGACTCAATCTTGGAGGTCTATTCCAGCCTCAGAAATTCTGTGATTCTGTGCTTCTACCTGACTCACGGACCAAGAGGCAAGCCTTGACTAAGTAGTGGCATATCTGTCCAACCCAACCAGACACAAACCCAACATGACATAAGCCAAATGACCTAAAAATAACATTTTTTTTTTCCGAATCACTCCTACCACCTGTCTGTAAATACAAGCAAGTTATTAATACAGTAGGATATACCTGAGCCAATATATTTTGTTCCCTCATTAATTTTTGTCGTTCCCGGTTTGGTTTGGTAACGACCACATCCAAAACTTCCTGACCATTATTAGGCACATCAGCAACAAAGAAAATGAGATCTTCCAGTAACTTGGTTACAAACCTAGAATGAATAGACAAATCATTATTATAAGCAGTCATTCAGCACTTGCTAGGATTCATTAAGAAAGAAAATCACCATTTAGAATAAGCTTTATCCTGCACAATAGAACTTCAATCACTGCAAAGTTAAGTTTGACAGGTACTTAAGAATCTCAGATCGTGGTTCAGCAGAGGCTTAAATCCATCACAGGGATGTTTACCAAGGCATTAAACAACGACCAGAGGGGAAAAGGGAGAAAAATACAGGATGCCAGAATTGATGCAGATTATTCAGAAATCCAAAATCTATACCAGCTGGCCTCAAGGCCCAGGAAAGGGCAGACCAGCCTAGCAGGATTTTCTTAGCCAATTTTTGGGGTTTTTTTTGTATTTTTATCATGGACATGGGTCCAAGAGTGCTGGTCTCACTCGAGGAATAAAAACATTCTGCCACTAGGCTATTTCCCTACTGACCGAAGAAACTACTGAAAAAAAAAGACTGTATTTGTTTCACTCTTTGCTATACAATAGAAGATTTGTCAGAAACAAGCACTATAAAAGAAGAGGTGGTAGTAATTCCTTCTCTCCTACCTTCAGAAAATGAAAAAAAAAAAAAAAGAATACAAATGCAAATGCAGAAAGAATGTGGTCATTGCCTTCTTGTTACTAACACAGCTCAGCGGTCACGTCGCAGAGAGAAGTGCCACAGTTTTCAATGAATCTCCTTAAAAGAACTAGTGATCTTTTATAAATAGAACTGAGCATACCTCCTACCCTGAGGAAGCAACACCTGAATATGGAGATCTAGTCTACAATTACTGAACCCGCAGACATGCTATGGAAGTGGCAGGAAGATGCCCAGTAGATTTTCAAAGTCATCTCTGGTAGCCAGACACAAAGCTCCCTTCCATCGCATGCAAGAGGGCTGGACTGTTGAGCTAAACCCTCAGAGTGAGATTTAGCTTTAAAAGTCTCAGCCCACTGGTGGAGAACTGCAAGATCCCCTCCCAGCAGAAAAAATAGAAAAGGCAGACACAGGATGGAACAACCAGGAATAAGCTGTTGGCACCCCTGCTCACCTATGCAGAAAGGTGATAAGATAGAAAAAAGGTGCTGGGTTTTTTTTTCATAGGAAATCACAGGAGTAAACAAATAATGGCCCTATTCTGAAACCACTCTGAGATGTTTTAAGTGTGTGTTGTAGCAATCTGCCAGCATCAAGCCTTGACAATATTGGGTTGCAGTGATGCAACAGCGCCAGGTTAATAGAGGGATGTCACACCTTGATTGCGTTGTATCCCTTTCTGGTTCAGCTCAATCAGGAAATAGCCCATCAGCTTTTCAAGGCTGAGTAGCAACACCCGGGCCATTACAGATCCGCCTGTTACGATAAATTCTCCACCTGATATTAAACCATCTGGTCTAATTGCTACTGACAACCGACAACAAAAATTCAGTTTTATCGCCAAAAATATATGTTTTCAGCAAAAAGCTGTCTATGATGCATGGTGGAATAGAAGTTACAAATTAACACTGTCAAGAGTTGCTGTCTCATATTCAGTTTAACGGTAGACAGATGAAAACAAATAGTGAACTACATCACCGGCAGAGAGATATATTTGGCTACAATGTACAACAAAATCTCTTAATTCAGGGGTGGGCGTGAAGAACAGACATGCTAATAGCACTACAGCTGAAACATGGATGAATATAGAGGGTAAACACCAAAATGATGTAAGATAGGAAAACAGAACGGGGAATAATAGAAATAAGCATGGAAAGGGACTCTGGGGCAGCTTCTCGGTCCTTCTGAGACCTCCTTCTACAGGTCGTGCAGCATGAACGTGCAGTACGGGGAACTCCACACACACCAAGAGTCCTGTCACGGTGCCCACTGGATAGATGGATTTCTTGTACATGAGAATCAAATGCATATTACAGCTCAGAAAAGGGTAGCAAAGGAAATGTGCAGCAAACATGCTGCATTTGCTCAGGGAGCTACCCATTTATCTACGTGGCCAGGAAGCTGGCAGAAGTGCTGTTTACCCTCATTGTACAGATGGGATACACAGACCAGCCTGAGGTGCAGCAACGATGCGTTGACAGGATGGAATCTAACCCCAGGCTAACACTCTCAGCACCGAAGCGTCCTCTCCCAACTGCCTCTGTGTGCACACAGACATTACTAACTTACCCATTACTGTGATGTCATGATGCCATGAGTAACAAAACATTTATTTAGGAGGGCAAAAAAAATTAAACTTACTAACCTCCTTTCATTCTGGGTTATTGTTCCATTCTCCAGCTTTTTAACAGTTGATGCTAGAACCTTATTTGCATCATTGGCAAAGTCCAAGTCTCTAACCTCAGAGAGAGGAACCGACACAATGGCAAAAGCTTCCTTGTCCTCTTTCGTTTGGCACGTCCCGATCTGCAATAGTTTTTGGTTTAATGTGGGTAAGCAAGCCTCTTACCTTTATCTTAATTATTATCCTTGTTTTATATGTCAAAAGTGAGATCACCAGTAGAAAAACTTCAGGAATGAGTTTGGGATTTCAACCCCAAGATATATGTATTTTACCTTTAACATCACAGGCCTCTCTTCATCAGTATCTATTGGAATGCTGGTACTTGTGACCCAAGTGTTAGTGCATAAATGTCTCAGTCGGACGTACGAGTTCCTAAAGGAGAACAAAGCAAACAACAGGTTAGATGGATCAGTCCTGAGCTAAAGTTGGCAAGGTGGGATACAATACAATGCATGACCATGACATGAGATCTGAGGACATGAGTCACTTCAACCACTCACAGTAAAAGGGTGAGAGAGACCTAAAAGATACTGCAGTAGCCTTTTCCCCTGTCTCCATCTTTCTCACCCAGAACAGAGCTGCAACAAGAACAAACAGCATCTTGGGATCATGAAGAATGCTGGTTTTAAGTATTTATATAAGCCTAGGAATAACATATTCCTTAAAGAAAAAAAAAAAATAAAAGCAGAGTGTTATAAAATCCTCTCTGAACAGAAATACATTTAATGAACAAACCAATGTTGGTTTGTTTTTTTTTTTTTTTTGCCAGCAGAGTAGCAAACAATTCCAAGGTGTCAGAGCACAAAAACTAGAAAGTCAGACTGACCATGGTTTCACAGCTTCACAATTATGATCTGCAAACCCTTGTTTCAGGAAGCAAGAATTTATAGTACCAGTTCTCAACTGAAAATGAACAAAAAGTAGACACAAGGTTCTTCTAAATTCTTTCCGTATGATAATCTGTGGTATTATCAAAAAGCAGAGCTGAGAAATCAATTACAATTTTTACTCTGAATTCTACTTTTTAAAATATATTCACTGTGGTATTCATTCAACACATTCTCCCTTTCATGCTGATGGGCTTCTAGTATTCAAGTAAGCAAATTATCTGGAGAAACTTAGCATAGCAAATACACTTCAAAGCTGCCATACATCAGTATTTGCAGGTACCCAGCTTTAAAATCCATCCTCAGAACAAGTAGCCCCAAGTGTCTGCATGCCCGTTCAGTCACAACCAACACCATGTGACTTCTCTAGCCCATTTGAGTTAAGCAACATAGTTGAAAATTCAAATATTCACAATTAAAAACCACTTGCTTCATTTGAATAACAAAATGTGTTCAGTGGCATCGTGATCTGTCAGGAAAACAGAGCCCAGTTCACCATACACCTTATTTTCTTAGGAACAGTTCGGTTAGCAGCACAGATTTTTCAAACAGTGCACAGTGTTCAATTCTGTCCTCGTATATATCTGTGCAATATTTAGCCCATTATTCTTCTCTTCACAGACTCGCTCTAAGTGTCACTTGTTTTATCCTTATAATTATTTTACCCAGTCACAGCAGCAGTATCATGTTTTATACATCCCTTGTTTATCCACGAACACTCCTCAAATTTTAACTGAAGGATAATACTTGCTCGTGTTTGATTATTTTTTTTCTTTTTCTGCTTTACTCACCAGCGTAATGCTAGGAAGAAACCCTGTCAATGCAGCACTATTTTTTGCCTCTCTTTTCCTTTTTTTTTTTTTACCTTGGAACCAGGCAATCAGCTCTCTGAAGAGTGGTGGCATCCAGTTCAAAGAGAGATGCAATGTCATTTCCATGTGGCACAGAGACCAAAGTATACATAATCTTCTCCCCTGCCTGGCGTTTCTTCTTTGAAGCAGGAAGGTCGCCGTCTCTCTGCTGATTAGGCACAAGGGTTATTTGCTTGCATCAGGGCCCATTATAAATTCTCCAATTACCTTGCGGACCAGTAATACATCTGAATTGTACTTATTTTTTTTTTTTACATTCTAGTAAGAACACAAAGGATGCACTTTGCCCCAGGCACATGGGGTCTCAGGCAGTCATTATAACAACAGCAGGTCACAAGCTACAGAGACATTGCAGTACTGTATGTATTATTACTTGACACCTACAACTTCAAAAAACCTGTGGTAGTTGCAGACCCTTCACTCCCAACAGATGTAACTACACAGTGCTGGCTGGGAAAGGGCCAAAGTTAAAAGAACTAATGAAAACTGGATTTTATTTTTTTTTTAAGAGAGGAGGGGATTAAAAAAGTAAGCCAATTGCTTATATCCACTGCTGTTTCATTTAAGTTTGCTTAGTTTTTCCTCTCATATGGTCAGAATCACGGCAGCACACTTTCCAAACAGCAAGAGCCAGAATACCCGCTCCACCACGATCAACCTGTTATTGGAAGGGGGACACAAAAAGCACCAGCTGCACTGTATTAGAAGTCTCAGCACAGGCTGATAATGCATTGGACCCTGGATCCAGCACACGTCTGAGTTCGCCCACTGCAACTGGAGAAGCTTGTTCCCTTCAAAGAGCCTAGCTCCCAAATGACAGATTTACAAAGTCATGCTGGTGCCTCAAAAGAGGTGTGTGAATCTAAGGTAGCAATCTTCCTCCCACCACCTGCTGAAAGTCCATGGGACTGTGGTGACCCAGCTAAGCAGCCATCTTCATCCTTAGTTACCTACATGCAACTCCAAATGCTGCCGTCCATAAGCACATACCTTTGCTTGAAGAAGTAATCCTGAGTCTGTACCCATAACCACACAGCAACTAACAGAATTACTGGCGTAAGTAAAAGCTGCTCCTCTGGGATGTTGAGTTACACAAATTACAAAAGACTAATAACCAATTAAAAGACTGGCTGCCCTGGGCCTTTCACATAGACAAAATGCATCATGGAAGGAGAGGAAAATAGGAATGAAGAAAGCCAAAGGAGAAAAATCATCCACTGAAAACCTGAAATACTATTAGAATGATTTATAATGCACCACTAGGGAAGAGAAGTACAAAGCAATGTAAAGATGCCACGCTGTACTCTGTTTGCAATAGTACCTTGATTAAAACCAAACTGTAAGAGATAATCAAGGGCAGAGCTTTCATTATTCATATTGTCAATTGAGATTAAGCAACAAAAAAATCAAGGACGAGTGAAGCTACATAAGAAATAGCTTGTTATCATCTCATGTCAAGGCACTTTTTGAATCCTCCTAAAACAACCGTTTTTTCATTATCAAGCCTAAAAAAATGCTAACTTTGTCCCATTACTTCTATCAAGCTTAGAGACTGGAGGATTTCTTCCCGGTTTTGTCCTCCCAAAAGTTGTTCTTGGGCTTAACTAGTCATTAGAGTATCGTCACCACTTTCTGAGAGAAAGCTTTGCTGAGCAAAGAGAAACAATATCTTGTGTGTCGCACAGGAGTAAACTCATCTGGCAAACTCCTCACCTCCTACTGTATCAGACACACAAAAAACACTAAACAAAATTACAACAAGAAACTTAACTTGTATGCAAGGACTGAGAAAACAGCAAGGTTTTTTGTGTTTTCCATACATATTTTGTTCTACACTTTCAGGATGAGACCCAGACTGGAAAGGCTAGGAAACTATAAGAGAAACCTCTTAAGAGCTGAATAGGTGTGAGTCAGAGCCTAATACCAAATGAAAATATACTTCCTAAATTTCCAAACAAAATGGCAAACTGGAAAACCAGTTTAAAATTCGAGAGGTCTGTAAAGGTGTCAGTAGCACAGGATACTTCAGACCAGCATCCAGACTTTTTGACATTTCCCATAACTTAAAGTCAAACCCAGTTAGGGTTTCTCGGTCACTACCTACTCTACTATAATTTCCAAACTGAAAAGACTGGTGTAGAAAAAGGCAGGACACTTCACAACTTTATCTTTTGTTTTGGTTTTTTTCTCCCTGGGGCTTTGTAAAAAATACAGACCAAAACAGGAAACCATATTCTACTCGGTATTATGAAGGGGTTTTTTTTATACTCGCTCATGACAATGTCTGACCATCCCCAATAGGTCATTATGCACACGTGCTGGTTTCTATGACAGGAGCACAGTCAAAGGCAGGTCTCCTGTGCTTTATTAGCTCACACTAACCATTAGCTCTGGAGAAGTTCATCCTGCAGTTTGGGGCTGACTCCACACGCTCACGGGTCTCCCCAACAATTGTACAGATGCAGTTGAGCAACAGAGCTGGCTCATCAGCCCTAAATGCCACCAACCAGGCTTAACATCTGTCAAATCAGACCTGGCATATAAGCAAGAGATAGTTTTTAGTCTAAAAAGGAAGTCTACTTCAGCAGAGGGCAAGACAGTGTCTGCAACACTGCTAACTGCAATGCAAAGCTTAGCTGAGCAAAATCAGACCTGCACAAGAGCAGGTTTCAGACTGGACTCTGGTACAAATATCAGAAGTCTGCTTACAATGTTATTTTAGGACCTCAGACACACCTCACAATCTGAATTATGAGTGTTAAACACTAATCCTGGAAAAGAAACGCGCAACAAGAAGCGACTCTTGACAGCTCTGAAAAACAACGTACACGTGTGGAGTGCAAGAGCACAAGCAATACTGTCTTTACATGGGAACATACATAGATTTATGTCTGAATTTATGTCTGCATGCATGTGCACATGCCTTTGTGAGGGAGAGAGAGAATGCACACACACTTCCACAAAGTTTCCTATGATTAATTAAATTTAGTAAGCAATCATCAGAACCTGCACTTAACCTAACCATTACTGAATCAGCAGATGAGTCTATATGAGGAGGTAGAAAGAAGTGAAATTCAAATTAATTAGTCAATATGATCAGGTCAGGAGAAGCACTGCATTCCTAAGCAGATGAAAACAAGATGACATTTGCACAGGTAAGAAACTGGAATATGAGCAGATACAGCCAGCAAAATCAGATGCGATGAAGAGAAGGGAGGAAAAAAAACCCCAAAACTATATAAGCGACTCAAATGCAGAGAGAAGACTCAAAGCGATATGAAGAGGAAGCCAATGAACAGTTTTAGGGATGTTGGTGATGTGGTCAGTGACAGCCAAGGAAAGCACTCTCAAGACTTCTTCAAAAAACAACAAGCAGGTGAATTACACGTTAGGAGTATAGAGAAGAAGTGTCAGAACTGTGGGTAAAAAATTTAGCAAACAGTAAATTTGCCAAGGTAAAAAAAAAAAAAACCACAGTTTTGATTGTCCCAAACTACTGGCAAACTAATGACAGGCTGTCACAAGTCAAATCAGAGATATGGCCAAGGTAAAGAAGGTGGAATCACTTTGCTCTGACATGTACTCATTGAATTGCTCACCAGGATGAAGCAAAAACACATTCAGCTCCTCTTCTGCCTGGCAGGAGTTGGACCTACACCTTCCAAAAAAACAACCTGGTCCAACTAGCAGGTGGTACAAAGAGCCCTGTCTATCAAAACCTAAGTGTCAACGCAACTAGAGAGCTGTTAGCCCCACTGTATCCAGCCTCATTCTGCAGCAGAAAAGCAAAGCACACTGCTCACACGCACAACAGGACTTTAGCAGGAGGGGGAACTGAACATACCTCTCCTATACACGAGGGGCTCATCTAGGAAAACACAGGCTGAGGGTTCAAAAAAGGAGGCGTAATTAGTGAAAACAAACATGCTTTGGTGAGGAGTGGAAGCACTGAGCCAAGTTCACAGCAAAGTCCATAATTCCTGGGCTACCACCACTGATTTACATGCATCATGCAGATTTAAAAAGAAGCTTAAAAAAAAAGCCAACACAGATACAATGTGGTGTTTGCGATCACGGGAGACAACTCCCCTATTGTAATCTGAGACAAAATCTACTACAGCTACAATCAGATTTGTCTTTCTGGATACTTGTAGCCCATCAGATAGCCCTTTCTTCATAGCTCTTAATATAATTTGCTAGTAATAGTGACCTATCCCACATCCCCATTATTCACTTCAACTGGGTATCCTGCTTTCAATTCAGGACATGTACTGGGAGTTTTGCTTATGGAGGGACCTTCCTTTTAACTGCAAAATGCAACACAAAAACACGACAGAGCTGGAATACCTTTTCTTTTAGAAACCCAATCTACAATTCCCATCACTAAAGACACCTCTTGTGGCACAGAGACAGACAAGGATAATGTCCTGCTCCTGAGTGAATACATTAAGCTGCACTACAGGTTCCAGCAGAAATTAAATTTAATAGCAGCCAGAGTTCTGAAAATGCCTGTTAAATCCAGTACAATGCGGTATCTCAATGTTAACCCAGTTTAGGAGGCTCTTACAAAACCAGCATTTTCAGGGAGCAGTAATGTGAGCAGAACTCCATAGGTTAGATTATTTTAAAAATTCTTTATGAAAAGAAAGTCGAGTAAATTAATGGCCAGCCTTGCTCCTGCATGTTACAAAGCCCTGGCAGACAGCACAGCAGTTAGCCTCCTGTAACACCTTCACTATTGACTCATTTGTGAGTCATCGCATTTTCAGCGGAGACATCACGTTGCAATTCTGTTGTTAGGAGCCAGAAGACATTCTGTAGGAAACAATGTATGCGTTTTCAGAGCTGATTCAGACCTGCGTGCAGCAGCAGAATAATATTAATGTGCCAGCATCCGTGTCTTCCCTTCTCCCTCCAGCCTCTCTGGTGGTCTGACTGCTGGGTTTACATAAGCAGAAACACTGCCATTTTAAAACTGATGCTTTTTGGGTTTTGTTTGGTTGGGGTTTTTTGTTTTTTGGGTTTTTTTTTTCTGATTCTTTATTGCCAGGTTAATTCTTAACCAAGCCTTTTTAAAAAAAAGAAATTCTCCCAGCCTATTCTACTTACTGAAACTGCATCACCTGTGTCTCACACTATAAAATTTTAATTAGGCAAATTTAGTTGCTGGAAAGTATAATAATTTTTTTTTTTTTTATCAGTTTACAATGTTTATCAGGAAGAAAAAAAAAAAATCACCTGAGTTGGAAGCAAGAAATAAAACTATTAATTACAGAGTTGCTTGGAATTCATAAATAAAGACAAACACAAGTCAAAGGAGATACATCAAACTGCACCTAGAAGTCCAGGGCAGAACTGCCCAACTTCTTTACAAGAAAAATAAATGCCCATCAATCTCAATCCTAAGAAAAATCTCAACAATAAAAGCTAGTTTGGAATTGGTTAGGATAAGCACTCTCTCATGAAAATGCAAACAAATGGAGTCAAGGCACCTAATTCAAAGACAGCCTTTAATACCAAAGTGCTAACAAACACCAGGTTCCCAGCTGTTCCTGACATTTCCCCAATGCTTAAGGCATTCTGGATGCCGTATGCTTCTGTGATGAGAAATAATAGACTACTTTGCAGCATAAAATACACCAGTTCTGGGTTTAATGGGAGCTGTAACACAGAGCACTGCATTTTGATGCAAAATACACCACAATCTTGTAGACTTCAAGAGATGAAGAAACTCTTTTTTTCATACAGCCTTTCAATCACAGAAAGGTGTTCCCATTTAAAAAAATAAATCTTAGGGAGTTTTAAGCAAGAACATTATGTATAAAGAATATTAATCAACTCATTGTAAGGCCAAACTTTACCAGAAATAAAAGCAGTGTTTCACAAGACAATTTGGCTGGATTCTCAAGAAGCAGCCCATAAATGAGCAATGAACCACAGTCCAAACACAGCTTTAATGCTTGGGAACAAAAATCCTAGTGACTTACAGTAATATTTATGTTCTCTGGAGCCACAAGCTTTTCAGAGAAGATGAGCTTAGGCAGGACTGAACCACAGAAAATCCATCACCATTGCTGCTTCCTAAAATTCAGTTGCCTAAGCAACTGCGATCAGGACTTTTAAACCAGGCAGTGAACACGCACAAGAAGCCCTATCGCACATTTAGGAGTCAAGGGTTGGCATGATATGCACAGATGGCTGTGCCACCTCTAAAACCCAGATGACAGAGAAGATGTTGGTACCCTTTTATCCAACAGACTGTCAGAGGAAAGAAAAACAGAGGCTGAAGGCTCAGTTTGTTCCTTCAGTTGAAAGGATTCAGGTATGCATCTCCCATTTCCTTGCTAATCATACTTTAAATTCATCTTGGGCAGGTCTACTTCTGCCTTTCCCTCTAGAGCAGCTTTACTTCATGGGCAGTATTTCAAAATTAATTGCTTAAAAAGATGAAAAAGAAGATTCCTTTGTAGCAAATCAGTTAGGCAGCCACCTGGCAGAAGAAACACTAGGTGAAAACCACAGAGCAAAGAAAGTGTGTGTGTTCTAGTTTATGTGCATATAGAATACAAGACTAACATAGCTGGCCCTTAAAGAACATCAAATATTGTAAGATTCTTGTATTTCTGAAGGAGTAATTCAGAACACTGCATCATAACAAAGTATCTGCACAGGGATGTGAAGCTTTACTGTTCAGTTATTCAAGGCCAGAATGAAGGTTTGAAATAGCCACTGCTGACTCATTCCACTTCCAACAAGATTATAAAGGGGTGAAGGATCCAAAGGGATTTCTACCACACTAGAAGTGCCTGTAGGCTTGGATTTACATGGAGGTGTTACCAAACATCGTTAGTTCTTTCACAAAACATTTTTCACAAGAAAGTGCTGACTGCATATATTTCCACAGAGACATCCATTGTGATCACCAACCAGTTTTAATTATGTTTTCATTGGGAGTATTTGTCTAATCTGGTTTATCTGGTCTAGGTTTTTAGTTGAAACCAATACCTAGAAGGATTAAGTTTAGAGAGGTGACCTTTAACATTTAATTTATGCTCAGATTACTCTTGTGCCTTCTTCATTATCAAGTCCAGAGAATATTTAACCATGTAGATGAACTGTAATTGCTACAAAAGGAAATATTATACTATATTATTATGGTGTGGTACAATAGGATTGGATCCTTGGTTACAAGGGCCCACCATTTACGCTACACACATTTTCACAGGTCTTACTTCAGACCAGCTAGAGTCTGGTTCTCTGGGCTGGGCACTCATGAAGCACAGAAGACAGATTCCAGAGGGGTGTGTGTCTTTTTACTTTCATCCAACAGAATAAAAGTTTACACGCTCTGCGATTGCTCTGCAAAGTGAATTGGAGTGTCTTAAACAGAGAATGATCTGGAGATTTGGTTCAAAAGTGCTGCCATGACACCAATTACAAGGTTAATGCAGATGCACATCTACAAGTCAAGCTCTGCTCTTCACAGAGTAAGAGCATGAACCCAAGCATTTCCAAGCAAGCACCCTACTCACTGGGGTATTCTAGAACTTATCTTGATTTTTTCCTTTGAAAGCTCCAAGGGCTTCAAGTGTCATTCAAATATGAAAGAGAAATAACTGGTGGAACTTCCAGATTTTCATGAGAGACTTCTCTGAACAGCAGCTTAGCCATTACTGCTGTATTACCGTTAATAGCAAGTACCAAGGAAGATGGAAAGCTCATGTTGCCAACTCTTACAGAAGTCTCCATTTTTATTAAAATTGCAGTCCTGCAGGCATGTGATTATGTAAGAATCTTGGATTTCATTTCACAAAAAATAAAAAATCCTTTCCCATACAGAGAAAAACTTGAACATGTACCCTCTAAAAGAATAAAAGCCAGAAGGCAAAAAGAAAGAAATTAAAACTGATTTTTTTCAAAGAAGGTTTCAGCTTTTTCAAGGCAATCTCATGAATTTGATGGAGGAATGATTCTCTTTTGGGCTATTTCTTGTCTCAGTAACAATGAGACTCCCCCAGGGTTTTAACTCCACTTCCTTCACATGTTATAAACTACACACCTGGCCTTGCTTCGTTACTCCATGAGCTAGCACGCATTTGACGCTGTAGAAGGCAAAGCAAAGGCTGTTGCCTCCTAGGCAAAGGGCATGAGGCCCTTGTCCGACCCATCCACACTGCAGCAAGGACAACGTGGATCCTAGTGAAGATGTTATGCTAGAGCTGAAGTGTAGCCGGGCTCAAATTAAGCCTGTGTCTGATTATCTACTTGCATACATTCAATACAGGTGATGAAGAGAGTTTCAGTATGCTTCTGGATTTAGAGCTACACTTGACTGACAAATATACCCCAAGGGGGCTTGTCTCCAGTACCAGAGCCTCTGTATTAGTATTGGCACATAGGTAATCAGACTTGCTTGTCCCTGGTTTTCTTGCTAAAGAGGGTGGTGGGTTTTGCCATTTGATTTGAGAAGAACAAATACATTTCATAACTGCAGTCACCAAGCAGAACAGCTTCCAACCAACATCCATATGATGCAGAATTTGAATAAGTTTCCTATCATCTGCCTTACACAAGGGTAAACTTTCTGTAATGCCAGCTGCACCCAAGCTGGCAGAGGAAACGGAAAACAATCCCAGTGGCTGTAATGTGTCAGTAAAAGGAAAGCTATGAAGGACTTTCATATGTTGGGCTGTATTGGGTTAAGGACACAATATTCCCCAGATAATATGCAACGTATAAATTTCACTTACCAAAGCTTTTCCTTCACTATTACCTTCTGGATAGTGCGGGTTAAGCTGGAAAAGAAAAGAAGTCAAATACTATCTTGATAGCTTTTAGACATTTCAGAACTGGGGAGAGAGGGTTTGACTCAGTCCTGTATTATGTACCCACCCTGCAAAAAGACAGTGGAGTATTTAGAAGCAGTATGAGAATGAGAGTACGAGAACTACTGATTCTATTTCTGACTGACTTAACTGGCTATGTCCTCACTTCAGAAAAGTGCAGCTTACAATCAAGCATGTTAACTCAAAAGAGGAATCTCAAAGAACCAAAGCCAAAAAGAATGATGAAGAAAGCACAGGTAGTAATACACAGCAAGTTCCAAGTCACCCACGTACATATACACACAACCACTTCCATGTATCTGCTCAAGGTCAATCCTGGAAGTAAAAACTAACATGTTTCATGTCTACTGAGATTTTAGAGGAAGACAGCAAACTGGGAATGAACACATCTTTGAAACAGGAATGGCAACAACACCACAGACAAGTGCTCGTTTAGCTTGTGATTCTGTTTAACCATTATTAATGGGAATATTTTCTATATCATAGCAGGATTATTAAGCATTAATTAATAACTGAAGTAGTATGAGAAGCTTGAATGAAAGACACTATGTATTATTAAATGCAAAGTATTATTTAACAGCGCTTAACATGATTTTACTTTTGACAGGGGAAATATGTAGACTAGAAGATGAGGGATTATGTAGGCAGATATATACTCAAACAAACAAACACACATACACCCACACACAGGCTGCACATGAAACCTTTCAAGATTTGACTTACATAATGAAACGATTTTGCCTCGATGTTTACCATATTCCCTGACACAGGATATGCCATCAAAGTGGTGTAAATGCTGAAGTGAAATTATTAGTTATATAAGGTAATTTAGTTCTTAAGCAACAACAGCGTGTATGCATTTTACAGATAAGTACAGTCATTTTCTTGGCTTGAATCTGGCATTACCAATGCAGAAGAGCCAGAGCTGAATTGTACAGGGCAAAATGAATTAATCTCAGTATAACTTTCCAGTATCACGTTACCATACATCTAACACTACACAGACAGCTATTGTCAAGAGTTTTTATTAAGTTTATAACGTTTTTATTAATACTATATCATTTATATCCCTTTATCCCAAAAAAGCCTGCTCCTTTCCCCATCATGAACCTGAAGAAAGGAGGAAAACTTTTAGATATTCCTAGAATTGCTGAAAATACCTTCCTTTTGTGTCATGACATAATGTGCTGACACAGAAATGCCCAAAGGTTTATTCTCCTGTCTCCATTTCCGTATTTGCATTAGCCTCTGTGCTACCCTGACAAATCACATTTAGAGAGCCTGCTTTCCTCCCTTCACTGACACCTATCCCAGATAGTGCATTTTGCTCCTCATGACACTCACACACTCTCCTAGCTCCAGCTTCCACCTACTTCTGTTATGCAGCAACAGGAATGGGAGATGAACACTAAACAACAGACAACTAGAAGTTATACATATGCACATATATATGTATATATATACATATGCATACATGTAACTGTTTTCATATCATTTTGATTTTCTCATACATTCTCACACTTCTTTCAGCGCTACGTTTATTCATCTGACACCTTAAAATAATTCTAGATGCCCACGAGCAGCCAAGCTGAACTTTCTACCTTTGGTCCTCCATCAAGAACAGAGAAAATTATCAGGCAGTGCTCCTTAATCACAGAAAGGCTAAATTCTATCCTACCTTTGGATTCTGCTGATTGTAAGCAAGAGAGAAAAAGTCTGGGTCATCTCAGGCTTGTCATGAGATTCAGCACAGAGAGCTGTGCACTGAGGACCAGATCTTCAAATGGAATAAATCTATAATGATTCACTGAACGTGCCGAGTTGAATACAGTTGTCTACCCAGTGTGAATCGGGCCTTGCACTCTGCTGTTCTTCAGCTGTTTGCTTTCAACATGATGACGCCTTGATAAAAAGTATAGCAACTACAGGAGAAACTAGGAAAATCTCTCTCCCAAGCCACTTCTTGCCTGATTTAAAAAGGACTAAAGAGATTGCCCTCAAATTGCCAAAATTGTTCACTTGTGGACCAAGGCCGAGGGAGACAGAAGGCTCAAATAAAAAAGGAGTGCGTTCCTAACGATGGGTTTTCTTGCCCCTCTGCAACAGAAATAACAACACTGAAAGGTGTTGTTTAGAGAAAGTTTTGAGATGCTGACGTTAAACTGCAAACACGATGGAATGCGGGTTTAGGGCTGATGTTCATGGCCCCATTTTCAGCCGTGCTGAGCATCTGCCACTTTGATTTTCTTTTCAGCCGAGGTTGTTGGTGCTGAGCATCTCTGAAAAATCAGACTATTGGCTATTATCCCATACTAGATTCTCCAGTAGAGGGGCATAAATCACATAGTGTTGTCTGTCGTATTAGACCTGTTCAGAGTCCTTTTCAATATCCAAGTACAGCAGAATGAGCTAAGGACACAGTGACAGTCTTAACACTCCAAAACATATTGCTTTTTATGATTTATGTAAGATCACCTCCAAAACAAAAGAATCCTTGAAAATAACAATATCAATATTTTTTTTCCTTGTTGCTAATGAAATCAAGTCAAATTCTTTGCAGCTGTTTAGAAAGTAAGACAACTCTGCTGAAGTAGACAATATTAAAGCTCAACAGTCTTCAAGCTTTCTTCGTGTCATTGGATGCATTGAAGTTGCAATGTTACTGAAGTGTAGCTGAAATACCGCACTCTATACTTCTGTGAAGTGTCACTGGAAGGTGCGTGCAGTCAAGAACACTACACAGTAAGAACACAATGCCTTGTAACTGCAGAGCTCAAGCGAGTGCGATTGTATAAATCGATACTGTAACAGCTTCATTATATGCTATTTTTTTTAAGAGTATATTTCCAATAGCTTCTTTTCCAATGCAGAATAATCCAGAAATCCTAATCCTCCACTACTTGTTTTTCAACAATCCTAACCCTAACCACAGGGGTTCAACAAGCCAAGTAAAGCCATTTTTTTTTCCACCTTTCCATGGACAGGAGAGAAAAAGGCATAACAAAATGAGAGTTCAGCATCCTAATGGCTGAAAACTAATTAATACCAAAGACCTTGAAATTAATTTCATATTATGGCAAGATCATTAGATTCACCACAATATACCGACAGTCGCCCATTATGTAAGGCTACACAACCTAACCACGTGAGTAAATGGCAATCACTATGTAGTGGTAAGGGAGGTGCAATCTCAAGAACATCAAGACATCAAAAATCTCAAGACATCAAAAAATGGACTGCATTAGTAGGAAAGGACAACTGAGAATTCACATCAGTGAAGCGGTGAACCAGCCACCTGGTAGGAGTTGTGTTCATCCTTTACTTCACCATCACGTGGAAGGCCAGCTCTATTGTGTGGATATTACAGTTGGGCAAGGGTAATCAGCTTTCACAGCTCCAATGATGGTGATTTATCACAGACACTTCATCTTTTTCACTTGTGAACCCAGACCCAAATTTACACATCCTCCAGCCTACTACATAAAATCTCCTGAAGTCCCCAAAATGAGGCTACTATATGAACTTTTATTTCACATCACAGCACCATAGAAGAACATCACAGTTTTACACATGCAGGCTAACTGTGCACACTGATGTAGGTGCTACATGAGATTTTCCTTATACTAAGGCCCTGTCAACAGATAAGTACCACTGCACCTGCAAATGCAATTTGCACAATGTAGTTCACGGGAAGTATCTGAGACCTCAGCTTGTCTTAGAATCTGAATCTGCTGGGGAGAAGAGAGCTTGGAAGCAGCCTAGCAAACTTGTCAGCAAACAAGGAGAGTCAGTATCACAAGAAGGCCACCATCACTGCACAAGGTCATCTTTTAAAACACAAAATCATTGAGGGTTTTGTCATTAAAAAAAAAACATTTGCAGCCACAGGAAAGATCATACATTCTTTAAAATCATTACATTCATTACATACATTCATTTAAATCTAAACAGAACTAGCATTTACTTGCACCTTTTTGTAAGAAGCCAAATTCCCAACTCATGATGATCTACAACACGGTTTCTGAGAGAGCCTAAGGTCAGGATCTGCACTGCAGGTGGTCCTCCCGAGTGTATATAAATGGATGTCTCTTTGACAGGTCTCAAGCTCAGCCTTTGTACGCGGTGGATGTAAAAAGAGTAGACATAAGAATACATACATATCTACACATCAGAATACCATGGGAGCACCAGAAGACCCTCAGTAGAGAGTATGTGTAAGAAACACAAAACAGAAGCCATCTTTTACAGATGGAAAACTGAGGTATAGACAAAGTCTTCAACTATTTCAGTTTAACATTATTTGGAAGGGCAAGGAATCTCATTCCTGGATTTTTGCCTAGTGGCCTCACAATGTGATCAACCTCCTGTAGAGGACACAACTTTCCTCTGTGTGTGTTTGTATGTCCCTTCTGGTATTTGGTCCTCACAGAATACAAGCGTCCTGCTAATCCCAAGAGGTATTCTCGGATTGAGTGACAGAAGTTCCAGGCTCTGTCATCTCTACTGTTGACTAGCTTTAATAAGTAGAGATGTCAAAGTTGGATCTTAAAGTTTTCAATGCAAAAGATTTTAACTCTGTATAATCTCCTGAGGTTCTACTATCGAGCAGAACAACTTGTCACTAATACGTTATTCCTGGCTTGAATTTTCTTTTCACATCTTCACATAGTAAAATATGCTTTACAATCCAACAGCTAAATTATAAATCTCAGTCCATATTGTAGACAGTTTGACATTTCACCTTTATACTGAATGCTGCTTTCCTAAGAGAGAGGAATGTATGGAAAGTACCCAAGCAGGCTATTTTTGGACACTCTTAATTAAGGAGAAGAGAGAGCAGTTTGGGGAAAGAAACACCCATGCTGATTTTAATCAAATTTTGTTGACTAGGTAAAGGATATTTAAAACATCTCATCAGGGAAAGAATTAGATTACCAAATTTCAGCTAAATGAGCATTTTAACAACTTGGTTAAACCCCACATTTATGAAGGAAGCCCTGGCAGACAAAGAACAAAAGGATCTCGTTCAACACATGTAAACATTTCCCATTTAATTTGATAACTAGCCTGTTAACACACAGCCTGTTACCCAATCAACGAGGGCAAGTGTTTTGGGGGAAAAAAGCCAGCACAGAAGAGAAAAAATCCACTTCTCAAATTTTTCATCTTCATTAGGCTGGCTTTGTTCTTTGTTAATGTCATACCGATTAGCTTTCGATAATTCCAAAGGACTTTTGCACAATTTCAAAGACTTGAGTGGTATTCAAAGGACTTTTGCCATCGTATTAACTTGCCAGAAAAAAACTGGCTATGACTCCACCTCGATAAATCCCATTCAACACCACGACAGCATTGGCACAAAGCTCCTGATAATCATCATCTGAGGAAAGTTTAAAAAAAATCTTAGAAGGCCTTTTATTTTAGGGTTGTATTTTGCTGCTGTTTTGCTTATGAGCCATGTCTTAGCAGATCAGATGAGTTTCTAGGGAGAGCTGAATCTGCTTCAGGCCCCCAGTGCAGGACAGGGACAGCTGTGGGAGAACTATCTGCTAGTGGAAAATCAGAATGAGAGTCAGCTCCCACACCTTCCTGTCCCCGTTATTCACCCCTATCACAAGAAGAAAAGACAAGTCATCTTGATGGCTGCTGTACAAGCAATGGCAGGCCAGCACCCACCAAACCCAGTGCTCCGTTCCACACCGCTGTATGCTATTCTGCAGAGGAAGTCAAAATAAGGAAAAATGCCTTAAACATCCCATTATCTCAGCCTGAATGCTGGTCCATAACCTTGGTCCGAGCCTCAGCGGCTCTGTGACAACGTGGGCTATATGAAAAACCATCCTCATCTCTTCAAGGGTTATCTTCTAAATATTAATAACCCATTTGCCTTTGAGTGGTTCTCCCAGAAATAACTAGGGATGATTGAATTAGACATTACTGAAATCTGTACTGCTAAAAAAACCAAACAAACAAACCCATCAACAACTAAAAATAAATAAGTATGGGGGAAGACTCCTAAACCAAGCATCAAAAATAAAGAGGCACAAATATAATTGCATAAAAGCTTCTTAAGCAATCTTTATAAAACAGGCAAAGAAATGCACTAAAGTACAGACCACACGTCTACATTTGCTTCTTCGGAACGCATCGAAACGCAATACCAGCAGATGCTGTGTTTTTAATAACAGAAGCAGTCCTTAGAATGACTAAATGACAATAAACACTTCATTAATGGCTTCACACTTCCCTTCCTTCTAAAGATTGTACGTATACAAACACAGCTCCAATTCAGCTCCATTTCAGATAGGACTGAAAAAATCTTACAGATCACTACTGTAAAACTAGTTGGTGGGGGGGTTGGGGGGGGGGGGGTGGTAAACCAGTCCTCCAAGGTGCACATTTCTGCAGGTATTTGCACACTGACAGGTGTCAATATTGTTCCTAAATTCCAGCAAAGTCAAGACAAAGCAAGACAAGAAATTTAGCTGTGCTCTCAAGATTCTTAAAAACCTTGGAAAACTAGCTCTGGGTTTTGCTAAATGGACAGCTTCTAAACTGTCAGTTTAAAAAGCCACATCCAACTCTGCAGAACAGGTCAGACTGGCTCTGTAAATCAGTAACCCATCCTTCCCTAGTCTCTGGATCTCTTCCATCTCTTCATGCATAGCTGTAAATTATACTTCACTCCCTATAGAGCTTTTAAACAAAACCACAGTCCTTCTGTGAGACAGTGAAAAACAGAAATAAGGCTGATGGTGCCGAGTTCACCCTGTCACCTTGGCAAGCCCTTTTTCTTACAAGGGCCTTTAATCACTGAGCTCAACAGATAAAAACTAATCAGAATGCTGTATTAACATTTAATGAAGAGACTGGGGGAAAAAAAAAAAAAGAAACAAAAAACACAACAACCCACAATTCAAACGGAAGATTTTGAAGCCATCTCCAGGTAAGGAGGTCCCGCAGCACCAACAACTGAAATATGTGAACAGATTTCTGAAGGCCTTGGTGGATGCTGCCATCTCCTGGTACCTTCTTCGGTTTGCAGACTGTTATCCCTGAGCAAAAGACACCTGTACATCTCGGTTAACTGGGTAGGAATGGCTCTGTTTATTTGCCATACTGTTTCTACAGGCATAAGGAACCTCAGAGCATTTATTAGCAGAGCATTTACTACTGTGCTCTCCTCCTCAGCATGAGCTGTACGATTAGTGGATGAATAAATTTTTCCTGCAAAGTTCTGCTTCCGTGTCACCCTAAAAAATAATGCTGGCAAACAGCGGTCCCTTTTTGCTTCCTGAACACAAAAGACCTCTGTCAAATTTCCAAGAACTGGACCTGACAAGGCCTAAATTATGACCTTCAAATGTTCAGTCTCAATTGCCTTAATAAAACATCCTATGCAGTGCTCCATCTTCCAAGAAGGTGAAAGAAAAAGAGGTCCATGAAAGTACAGAAGTTGTTTCTCCAGGCATCCAAGGGGTTAATCCTGCTTTATAGCCTCAAGCTTAAGAGCCAATTTCCCTCCTACCTTTTTTTTTTTAATCAGAACTAAATCTAGAGATACTATTAATCATACAAATATGTAATCTTTCTTAAAATCTCATTAAATGCTTTGTTTTCTGTTCTTCTGGCAGCAAGTTCCACTTCATTACTATGTCCTATTCAGAAGGCAGGAGAGGATTATTTTCTATCAATACATGCGCTCGGCTATTTTCACCATCATCCAAATCAAGTGATTACTACAATAGGATTAAATTTTTTATGAACAGTATGGCTCTGTCCACCCAGATAAAAGCATATTATAACGATATATATCATATGGCAGGCTAATATTTTTAATACCAAGACATAAGAGAAATCCATTTAAAAGAATGTAAACCAAAATTAACAGCACTTCTCAGTTTAAAGGGAACAGTGTATATAAGCTTCTCTCAAAAGAAACTCAAGCAATTTTGGCAGAAAATTAGAGTGAGGTGATGTAGGAAGAAATTATTCAAGATGAGAGAAATATGAGTAGACTGTTATTGGCTATTGATTCAAGAGTTTTCAGCAAGTGGTTTACAACACCACAAGATGAAATTCAGCTGACAGTACCACGATGCAAGCTTCACCAGTTCCTGCTGACCCACCCCAAGCACTTGTGCCCCTGGTGCCTTAGCCCAGTGACCCTGTTTACAGCATAGACTTGTCCCTCACCCCCACACCCTGGAGTCTGTGCCAACACCACCTCAGGAACAGCACATTGTGTCACGGGACAACAATCAAATATCTGTGGAAATACAGCATTTCTTCAAGCCTAAGTTGCCACTGAAGTGCTTTTACCACTGAACTATAGCCTTGGTGAGTTGGACTGGACTTCCTCTTCAATGTAGAATATTTATAGAATTGTCATTTCATCTCATGTGCATGTAATCCTGTGCTGCTCAGGCCAACTGGCTTCAATCATTCCTATCTTCAAAAGAAACTCCATTGAGCATCTAGTGCTAAAATAAACCCAAAGCTGGAAATATGGCATTTTAGCAAAAGAGTTTAGAACAAGACTTTGATCAGAATTGATCCGTTTTACAGCTTAAATCTTGCAGCAAGAAAACTCTGTAAGAAAGCCAGAGGAGTTTTCCAGTGAAACGTGCATCAGGGATGGACATTGGATGCACATCACATTGCTACTTCTGCTCAAAGCAGCCACATAGAGGACAGCTTTATCTCTGTGATTTGACCATTGCCAGAGCACGTGCTAAAAAGCTTGTCACGTGGAAGCTAAAAGTGTCTTCAGTCCTACAATGGTCAAAGTCATCCAGGGAGCAGCTGCACAAGTGAAAATTTAGAGGAAGCTCAAACCTATCAGGTCAGTCTCTGAGACACTCTTGACCACTGAGCACACAGATGTTCATGCTCCACTGACTTCCAAGACAAGGCTACTCATGAGAGCTTTACTGAATGAGGGTCTTCCTATAAGCAACAATCTGGTTTAATGAATGAAGCACACTAAAAATCAGAAAAAGCTCATTGCTTCAACCTATTGCACTGGCCAGCCTGTTCTCAGTCTTTCACCTAGAACTTCAGGGCACAGATCACCTTTTGGAGCAACATCAGTACTCTATGCACTACCTTGGAAGACACAGTAATAATCTGAATGCTTGTTTGTGGCAACGGTTTTATAGAAATGCAGAAGGAAAACAATTAGGCTGCCATTTTACCTGCAATATCTTAATTAATTTAGTATAATATAGTTAATTCAGTGTTAAAGCCAATTAACCTCCGTTAGATTTACTGCCATATCTTGGCCAAGGTATCTAGTAACTCTAGTTTAGTCTATTCCACACAGATTATCACAGATTTTTTTTTTTTCCCTACAAATGCACCATGACTACACACATGTTCACAAAGTTTCACAAGACTAGCATATGATTTGATATTTGCACGTGTATTTTGTTATTGTTTCTCACCTGAGAAGTTTAATAAGAAATTATGGACTTAACCTGTATGACTTGTGAATGCATACATGTATTCATGGGCCTACACATTTCTGTTTAACATCCTCATACAGAAGTGTTAATAGTTTTGGTACAGATTATCCAGTTTCTGGATAACTGAAGCTTCTGTACACATGGGGAACAATATTACACGTGCACGATCGATAAGTTGATATTCAGTTCAAAGCAACTTTTATCCTGGCGATTAGAATATTGAAAATGTTAGATGTGTTCATGAGAAAGGCACAGCTGTGTGGTCCCCACCTACAGCATTTGTAAGGCTGGTCAAGTAAATTGCAGCTCACTCCTGCAGGCAGATAGATTTGTGTGCATTTTACATGTGCTACATGCACTGAAAGCACTAAAAAAATTTGGGAAATTCTTTGTTACTTTGAAGCATTCAATTTTCACCGAACCTTACACCCTTTCTTTATAAATATAAAACTTCAAAATAGCTTGGGTCATTTCACTGGAACCAGAGCTAAAAAAAGAATCTTTTGCAGAACTTTTTCTAAAAGACTGCTGACTCTGTGAAGATGAGACTAAAACTCAGCAGCCTCGATCTTAGCTGGTGGCTTAGTGTCTAAATCTCCTGCTAAGGATCTGGCTCAGCCGTTTTGGATGAAATCAAGCCCTTCTGACACTAACAGCAGAACTCCCACTGTCTCCAAAGAACAGAATTTCTCTTTCCAATTTTTTAGCTGAGTATTTGGTTCCACTTTTTAATGATTCCAGTGTTTTGGGAGTGTTTGAGCCAAGGGCTTCAGGTTTCCAAATGTAGAAAATATTATCACCTATCCAATTTTCCAATGTCCCCAGTCTTAGCACCAAACATGAAGCCCTGTCTTTAGCATATCCCTCCTGTGCCTTTAGTAATTGCATGACAGCATACGCGGATCTCTTGTGTCAGATCATGTCCCCAGTACATGCGTAGTAGTAGTGGAATGACTGTGCAATTAGCAAGTATCTCCCACTGGGTCTCCTTTAGCAGTGGGTCTTTCAGAGTGGCTCACCCTCAGCCCACAGTTTGGTAGTTGGGTCTAGGTTGCTTTATGGTATTAGTAGGTTTTAAAGAATTTCAAGGCATATCAATGAAAATTAGCCTAAGCAATTCCAAGTGGAAAGAGGATTAACGGAAATAGTACTACTTAAGACTGTGTCAGAAATCAGAGCTATCAGAAGACCCTTAGTCTTCAAAAGGTAACAAAAGCTGTAAGGCTGATTTTGATTTGTAGGAACATGGAATTTAGGACTTACAGATCTTGACTTAATTTTCACAAGTTGATAAGGATGAGATTTACAAGTACTGACCTAAATGTTTTGTTACTGAACTTAGTTGTTTGTTTGTTTTTTTTTCTTTCCACTCCAACTTATTTACTGTAATACTGAAGTACCTTTAAGTTTATTAGTTTTAAATTCCTGAATTCTCTGGTCCAAGTGTCTTTAAGTTTCCTAGTCCCCAAATCATCAAAAAGTCACCATGGTACACATCAAACTGATTTACCGAAAGATGAAGTAAGGAAAAGATGGTTACAAGCAGTGATCAACCCCGATTTACAATAGCTCAAACTGTGACAGTAACTGTATCATTGGCCAACAACAGAATGTTTAAAATATGGGTGAATATTGTTTACATTTTTGTTTTTATTATTCCACTTTAGATATCTTTGCCATGGAAGCTGAAACAAAAATCAGATCATGACAATGTGTGTCGCTGTTGATAATCCATAACATGAGTAATCTTCCCATGCTGCAAGAGCACAGGTAAATGTGCAGTAAGCTTTGCCCAGTTGATTTAAAGTTAGTTCATCCACATTAGGTGTCTGCCTGCCTGTTCATAAACCTTTGATGGGTATGCCTGCCTGATATGCTGTGCCTGACATGTGAACTGTGTAAAATACAGTTCACAGGTTTTTATTAAAGCAGTACCTTTAACATCTCCACCAGCAGGTATTTTACACTTCATCAATAAAGCAGCTAATGCTGCTGTCCAGTCACAGCACATCATTTCTGTTCAATCCAAATGCTTTTCCAGCTCTCACTCTGCTGTGCCAATTGTACTCTCTGTATTTTGAGTCTTCCTGATGGGGATTTCCTTGCTGGAGGCAGAAAGGACCTCAGCTTAGGTTCCACATTTGGTGTAGTGGGGACACATCTTCACCTGAAGATTTTTCTCCTGAAAAATCTCTGAGCAGATGCAGTATGGTGGGAGAAGGAAGCCCATCAGTCAGAGCACTTGACACCTTTCCTGACATCCATCAGCCCCAACTAGCCTGAATAAAATATTTCCACTAGAAGCATCTCTCACTGTAAGCAGATAGGAAAATGGAACCATCTCTTAGGTGGGAGCACAGGCTGCCTCTTGAAAATTAGCCATTATTAGCCAATATTAAGTACACAATAAAGACATCTGGCTTCAGCCAAGTCATACTGCTGCAGTATGAAGACAACAGCATAGAGCAGAGCATGTTGGCCCATCACCTTTAATGGGATGATGCTCTTTGCCATCAGGCCTATCAAGTTTCTAATTTACTGTGTGAGCTACTGATAAAACCAATTAAAAGATCAAAATTATATTGAGTCTTAGATGGCAAATAATATCAGTATCTGTCCTGGTGGTCCAACATCTATGTTTTGACATAATTAGAAATAAGTATCAGTTTGATAGCTCCGTTCTGCTGACTCTGAAATCAGTGCAGGCTGCGACAAGCAACAAAAGTGAAAGCAGCACCCTGGGAATACTAAGGAGGTGTCTGCATACAGAAGTTGCACTGCTGCAAACATGACTCAATCCAGTTAAAGCAAGTCTTTTTTTCAATGATTCCTAACATATAGTCATTTATAACTGTCTCTTGTAAATTGCCACACTCGTCCTTCCAAGCATAAGTCAAAAGAAGCAACCCTGCACAGACTTAACTAAATATGTGGGGGAAAAAAAAAACCAAACCAAAAAAACCCAACAAATTACTTTTTATTCCACTGCTATAACTTGGACACAGACCAGTTCTAACATGGATTAGATATGACTTAAAGGTTCACAACTTCTTGCAACCAGGGAAAAATCCAAGGCCGTCCCATTTCATAAACTTGGTATTATCAGTTCTATTCCAGCTTGTCAAGAGCCCTATTCTATTATTAAGGACAATTATAGGTCTTAAATTATATTAAACTGCTCTTCTGCAGCATCATAACACTATTTTGCCATATCATAAAGTACCAGATAATAACTAGACAAGTTGCAAGGTCTTCCTTATTTTCAAAAGGGGAAAAGGCTTCCTCAGACCTTTCTTCATTCAAACTTCAGTCAAAAGACAAGAGGACAATAGCAGAATACTGCAACGTGCTTATAATCACAACACACTCACATGACACCAATAGTCTTGACACAAGTTTGTCTTTCCTCAAGTTTCTACAGAAGGCAGAGATGAACCATGTAGTGGCTGGCAGAGATCAATAAGCTGAAATCAGCACAGTAGAAACATTTTTTCCAAGAAAAAGAGAGTCATTGGGGAAAAAACTGCATGACAACTCCTGAACTGAAGCGGTTTAGAGAATATGTTGTAGTGTTTGCACACAGGCTTCTCTGACCAAGCTCAATCATTACTTTGCATTCAGTTCTGCTCTAAAAGCTTTATGTATTCAGAGTGAAAAACAGTATTTGACTGATCACAACACTCAAAAAAATCAAGGGCAAACAAGAGCAGAGAAAGAAAGGAATTCAAGGATTTTCAGTGTAATGATGGTGGCTATTCAACAGTGCTGTTTGCCCTGGCTGCCATGACAACCCCACAGATTCAAGATTCACCAACACAGTCAAAAGGAGGGTTAGAAGCTGTTGTGAACTCACCTACTAGTGTCATGTAGCTCAGAAAACTTTCCTTGCAAGCCTCGGCTACAGAAATATAGCACGACACAGCAGTGACAGTGTGGCACATCCAGTTCTCCCCATTGTGACCTGACACATGATCTTTTCAGAGTCCTATAGCATGGATCTACCTCCTATGGCATTTCTGAAGTAGCAGGACATGTATAGTATTTGGCTAGGCAGCACACAACCACTTGTTTAATTGACATTCTTACCTCTGCAGCTAAGTAGTTTCCAGTTGCCAAATGCTTAAATCTAAACAAGCTATTCCATTGTCCTGCCCCTCCCCGGCAAGGGTCATGATGGACAACCTAAAACAAGAACAACAGACTTTTATTGTGGTCCTCCAGATCATACATAGAACACTGACATTTCTTACAGCTCATTCCAAATAAAAATAGGTAAGCTACATAATTACAAATAGTGTACCACCGAGAAGAATGCTGTGCTCACACTAGGCCCACCATAGGTAACAACTACTTATATTTCTTTTTTTGCCAGGTGCCAGGAAATACTACTACAACTTTCTATGTTTCAATTAATCTATTTCCTGCAAATACGATGAGCCAAATTTTGCTTTAAAGTGACACGGTGCGAACCTCAAGCTCAACAAAGTAAGTGGAGTGGCTCTACACTTACACAGGCACCCCTTAAAAGCAAAACTCAAACCCTCTTATGTTGTTTCACCACTTATACCTGCTCTATTTTTGACAACACTAGATGCTTTTGATAAATTTTCATTCCAGTGAAAAAATATCCCCATATCATTTTAAATAACCCCAGGTTATTTCTTTTTCCTCTCGACTGAGCTGTAGGTCATGTTCTACCTTCAAACTTAACAGTGCCTGTCTCTCTTAAGGAGTAATCTCCAATAACCACAAGTGCAAAATACTCTGTTCCATATGACCCTTACCCAGACAAAAATCAACCCTGAGTGGGGACCTCTGTTTTAAATGCATCGTTTCTTTAGCACATAAGAGCTTTCAGTTATAGGAGTTACACTGCTGAAACAACAAGGGTTTGAGACACACCAGTTTCTAGTATTCCTCAGATAAAAATAGATTTGCTGGTTATCTTAAAAAAAAATCACCCCCATTCAGCAACACCACATCTATTCAGCTAACTCTAAACAGATGTCAATGTGCCCTGTTGTAGAACGACCTCAATCACATCTGTGACATTTCTTGTCAGTCGTGAATTTGAATTTTCTATATTGCACGTGAAGTCAAATATAAACACTCAGAATTCAGGATACACGTGTCATTCGATTGGCTTCGATAAAATTGCACCACTTACATCACATCTGAATTTGACACTGTCATTTTAGTGCAGGTAAATATAGTAAGAAAAGATCCTCTCTCCACATATACAGCAATAAAGCATCTCTTCAGTGTTCATCCTACACAAACCACTTCATAAAATAAAAAAAGTTACAGGGAGGTGTATGATGATAGCAAGAAGTTATGAATGATTGATGTTGTGGTAAATCATTTTTACTGAACCCTGGCCTGAAGGTCCTAAAATATTTATAAAAAGGAATAAATACCTCTATTTCCCACAGTGCTTTAGAACTTGTTGCCGAAGTGGCTGACTGACGTAAGGTGGTACGCAGGAAAATATGCTGTTTCTTCTCATACTCATCACAGGTCAGAAATTTCTCTTGCTCTGCATGAAACAGCCTAACAACATCTCCCTAAAGCAGTATAAAAAAGAAGCATTACTAACTGGTAGGCAAAGCAGCTCGAATCATCCTCTGTATCTCTGCTAGCTCCAATGATGTCAACATAGCTGATGAAGAAAACATTTATTAGTTTCCTATGGCTGGAACAGGTACCAAGCACAGAGCAAACAATCTCAGCACCGAGCCTGGAAATCAAACAAGACAGTTCAGTCCTGCAGGAGATCCTCATGCACTTTTGTGAAAACAGAGCTTGTTTCAGAGCACTGCAGTGAATAGTGGGCAATAATTAATTAATTAATAGTGGGTGATTTTTAATTCTAGCTAACTTGACTAAAGGGAGTTCTTTTACAATCTAAGTATTTAGGGTAAACTGTGATTTATCTAACATCATACTATAGTGTATCTTCTACTCTGCAAAGAAAAACAAATGTGCCCTCTCTATTTCTTCTGCTGGCATCATTTTTGCTTCCTCCTGTCTCTCCCCAGGGCTTGAAACACTATCCCCAAATGGGTCTGCACCAATATGCCATTTTCCCTTTCTAATTCTTCCTTGAAAGTTGCTGATAGCTTGATAGCTACTGAAAACCAGACAGTTGATAATGACTTAAGGTACAAGTGAGGACAAATGAAATTCATTTCTTTAAAATGAAAATATAAATGATCTAAGGGAGTCATCTGGAGGCATGAAGCTGTGCAGTCCCTCAGGTTTTAAAGCTACAATGCCTTATTATAGCTGTTGCATCTTTCATGCCTCGTTCCCTTCTATAAGCTTGTTATACCTGCTTTTAGCATCCTGGCATAAACTGAAGTGTCAGGGCCATTCTGGACAGAGCCCTCATCATTCTGGGCTTGAACTTCATCTTTTCTCATGGATCTTCAGTTGTCTGAGAGGGGAAAGGGGAAGAAGCTAACACAATCTAGACAATTTCACTTAGTAATCTGGCTCCTGAAGGACAGTAGTTAGGGATCCTCAACAGTTCCATAAAGTCCTAATTTCTTCTTTTATTCACCACGTAATATTTATCTACAGTCAAACATTGGCATGCTTTTTCAGATTCAAAATAAATAGAACAGAACATACTTACTCCTTTCAGTACATCATCTCGGTAACTACTGAATTTCATGAACAAAGTTATTTTCCAGCTTGTATTACAGTTGACAGCATTTACCTTTGGGGGAAAAACAAATTAAAACCACCAAAATCATAGTATTGAGAGGTGTTCTTTTCTTTTTGAGACATTCTGTTCTTCTAAAAGACCACACCACATCTAGGGTGGCAGGGCACAGGGCTTAGCTACATATTTGTACAGTTCATAACATGGGTCCTGAAGCTCTCAAGTGTTAATAAGAAGGATGATGATGTTAGAGAAGATTCAGTAGGTAAAATGCTACTCTGTCTGTTGATAGCCTGCCAAAGTTGACCTAAATGACTTACTCTTACATCAGATAGAGTTTTAGATATTCAAGCAAAGCTTACAAAGATTTCAGTGCCAGGCAAGAACTGCACCCAGAGTAAGTAGGTATCGTATCAGTTTTCTGAGGGCAAGCTGGAACCAGTGTTTAATACTGGCACCCCATGGTGGGCTCACAGTGGATTCTGGCCACCAGTAAAGATCAACGTATAATACATCTGAGATCAACAGTTACACTTCCTCTCTCCACTGAACTCACCTCTTTGCAGCCAGGGTTATCTAGAAGCTCAATGTTGCTGGCATGTAGAGGCTGCCCTGCGTTGACCGGCATGAGAACAACTTTATCTCCCACAACAACCTGGAAGTCAGAAATAAAAAACAATTTAGACCTATGTAATTATCCAATAAAATGAATTAATGTTACATTTTTTTGAAAATGACTGAAAGGCATGCTCGAGGAACAGCACTCGGTGATTTTATTTGCAGGCAATTCACGCACCAGCGATGTTCACCGTGCCTCTGCAATTGCTTGGGTTCAAGATTTCACACCAATGAATCCTCATGTTCTCAGCATGCATGTCACCTGGCTCAGCAGAAACTTGAGATTATGAAACAAATACAAACCTATGAATTCCAAGAGCAGTTCAGTTCATCTGAAAGTTACATTAACTACTCTTTACCTCAAATATACCTCCACCCAAAAGGCAGAGAAAGTTTAAAATAATCTGTAGTCAGACAGCAAGCCTTTTTGCCCCTCCCCTGCTGTCAGCCAGCCTTCTCCCATCAACCTGTCTTTCTTTTCACAAAATTTGCCTGTGACAAGACTTCTTGCACACAATAACTCAACAACTCTGTAGACCATCTTCTGGCAAATGCCATGACAGGCTCGGGAATTTTGCAATTTGGACTGTACGACTGCAATCTGAGGAGGAATGTAAATCACTGGAAATTCAGAGAGGCACAAGCGCACTCCATCCCCTCTGCTGTTACTCCCTAAATGGTACTTTGTGCTCAGCACAGGCAACGGGTACATCAGCTGAGAGACCTTCTCTCTACAAGAGGAATTCCTAGCCAACTCCCTGCAAATCCCCATGCTCTTGCAATTCTATACCCAGACAGAGAAAAACAATACATGAAAATGTCTTTTGACCTAAAGTGTGCTCAAAACATGCATCAATTCCTATCTGGGGCAGGGGGGAATAGAAATAATTAAACAAGTAACTATAATCACATAGATTGGTTGGCACTGGGTCCTGCTTTGCTTTTTCACAGTAATTTTAAGCACGCACACACATGAACACAAGTGGTTACATGTGATTTTTGCTATGTGAAACGCTGCATAAGCCATGCTTTCTTTTGAAACACAAACAAAAATGCTTTCTGCATTGATCAGCACATTTCCTCTGAAAAAGCAGAGCCCAATTCATCCTTGTGTAAATTCAGCGTAGGTGAATTTGGCCCAGTTACTGAAGCGGTGAAAAATAAAGTTGCCCGTTCTTTACCAACACAGCTAAAATAAACAGTAGCAAAAGAGAGTGTTATCATGCTCAGACTATATGTAGAACTTCTATTTGATCCAAGGAATGGAGAAAAATTCACTAAGGAACCAAAATAATGACAAGATGCCTTTAAGACACATTACTTATGTAATGCATTCCCACATGCCATGCTTCACACAGACATTACTTACAGCCCATTTTAAGAAGTTTTGACCAGACAATTCATTAATCAAAAACCATCAGGCTTGCAATCCTGCAAATTGGAATCAGGACTTCAAAATTATTGCAACTACACCAGGACTGTAACAACTTCATTAGTAAGAGAGCACACGATTAAGAATCTTATTTATAAAGAACAAAAAAAAAAAAAAAAGGAGGGGCAGGGGGAAGGTATCTTTGAATGCAAGCCTGTGACTACCATGGAAGTAATCAGAGGAAAGGAGACGTGCATAGCTGCTCTGCTGTAAGCACACACCTGAGGAAGCACTGTTATGTGGGGCCATGGTTTCTCTCTCAGTCTCCTACCCTGCTCCAAGTCCACATCAGTATCCTGCCCTCAGTGCTGGCCAGCTTTGCCAGCTGCCATAGAAGCAAAGAGATATCTTAGGTTCTTTTCCTTTCTTCTTTTTCTTCTTGCTTCAAACCTGCATAGGCCGTTGGGAAGGAAGCGACAGAGGGAATTTCACAGTGCTTGTTTCCTATACACCCTCCATCAGTGAGGGAGAAAAGGAAAAGCAAAGTGGAGAAGAAATCCTTTACTCTCCTACATAGATACCTTGGACAAGCTTCCAATTTCTTCTTTTGAGCTCCTCATTTCTCCTACCCAGTTGATATCTGGCTCCAAATCATGCCCCAGCATGCCCAGAACACTTCAGACAGGGCACTCACATGGCCACATGCCCATATTTCTGCCCGTAGATTTGTACTATATGGAGAGTATAGAAAACAGAACAATGTATTCCCAAGGTTTTACTCTGCAAAATTAAAATTTACTTCATCTCTTTCTTCTCTTCCACTGTTGGCCAAAGGAAGATCAGCAGTGGGCAAAAGTCTGACAGGTCTCTGGGACTTCTTCCTTACATATAAATATGAATTTGTTAAAGCTGCAGATGACACACAGCTTCTGAAGATTTAATTCCTGATTCCTTTGACAAAACTCCAACCCTGTCTAGATGACATAAGAAACTTCTGCAGAATTATTAAATTCCTAGTGAAGACAATGATCTGAATTAAAGATAAACCTACATGGTCTTTCAGTCTTGGCTCCGGTGGAGTTCTTCCCACACTTGGCAATTTCTAAATTCATATAACCCTACTTGTACAGGACTTGGTGGAGAGGATACACCCAGAGTGGGAAGAGCTACAGTCAAAGCTGACAGCTTTCTGTCCTCCAAGTGGGGGACCAGAGCTGGCATCACTTCTGTCATTCCTGTAAACTCAGTAAGCCCACCTGACAGGTACACCTACACAGCAATCAAGAAGCAGGAGCAAATACTTCAGTAGAGGTGCAGTATATCACAAAGACTGGCAGTTATAAAAGTTTGTATGAGCTGTGAAGATGCAGTAGCAGTGATTTCAGTTTGGAATAACTATTCAAGTAGGTTACAAGGCACACTGAAGGCTCTGCTACTGCATTTCCATTGCTTTTATGTTATAACCACATCTGACAGTGGAACTGCTGACATACTTCAAAGATCAGGAGGATTAACAGAACTTTCCCACAGACAGCTGGGCATTCCCCCAATACAAGACCACCTCCCTCAGCATGCTGCAAGATCAAACTTTCAAACCACTAACATGGCAGAGAAAGGAAAATGTAATCCATGGAGAACTAACCCAGCTATCAGTGCACATTTTGCTATTCAGTTGAACTGGAACCAGCCCCAGCCTTAACCAGTCACAGCTTCCACTGAAGAACAGTCGACATATGCTAAATCAAAGTCTGCATAAAATACTGCAGTTATGCCATTACTGTAAATTTTCAGTGATATTTTTTCATTATTTTCATTGACTTGCATAACTAATCAGTTGCTAATGAAGCTAAACTAAGCCTCCTTCAGAAAAATAATTTTCAACATTTTCACAAGGCCAAACAACTGCGATGACTTACCAGAAAAGTCACACACATGACTTCCTATGTTACAGCTTCTCCCACACTAAACCACCTGCTTTTCTTTTAGGAACATTTGGATCTACCTTGCCTAGGTCATCTGACACAGCAGCAGTCAGCCAAGTAGTAATTCAGTACCCACTTTTACTGTTTTAAAAACTTGCTATAATATTTTTTCTTGGGGAATTCCCTCATAATAACAAAGAAACTGAGAATAAAAAAACCCACAAAGTTTCTAACTCAAGTAAGGGCCTGATATACCAAGTTAACTCCATGCACTGAGAGGTCAGCAGAAGAAAAGCATACAGAAATAGTATGTCTTTTAAAAGCTAATCTAGTGAGTGTGTAAAGTGACCCCAGCTTATGCGTTGTAGACGAGTCCTGCAAAACCCAGCCTTTTAATGGACACATGTCAGAGCAACTGAGAGGAAGGAGCTGGTAGGAGGCTCTCTGCTTCTATGAGAGGCAAGTAAAGGACTTCCCCCATTGCTTGCTACTCCCATCCCCCTTACAACAGCTGCCTAGTTTCTCTAACTGTTGAAGGGGTGGAAACACGCCAGAGCAGTTACAAGAAAGCTACCGAAAGAGGAGTGTTCAGGACTGGAAGTCTGAAAAGAAATTATCAGATCTGTTTGGGCCTGGTAAAAATGAGAAAAAAACTTGGGCCTGCAGATTTCCCTCTGTAAAATGTAATGGATGCTGAGCTCTCAGCTCTGAAAGGCAACACCTGGTGACAGAACATGAGCAGCAGGCCGGTCCCAAAGCAGGCCATGAAGTTAGCAGTAAACCTGACAGTTTCCTAGTACTGAGGTTGACTTATAAGGCTTAAGGTCATTCTGATACTCTCAGCAGTAAGGTCTCATGATGGCTTTGCAGACCACAATCTGGAAACTCCAGGTCCTCACTCTGGAGAGCAGACAGCTACTTACTTCCCAGGCACGAGAAATGAAGAAGCTGCCGAACTGATGTTATTCTAAGAAATACAGTCAAAACCTTAAAGCAATAAGTCACTTTTTTTTTTTCCTTTTTCCGAAGAGGGAAAGGAATATTAGGTTAATGTTCAATCCACAGCACACACTTCCCCCCGATGAAAAGCCATGCAAAGGTAACCCAGGTGGCTACTCCTGTCTGCTGTTTTTCTCTGCAGCAGGCTGAGGGAAAAGGAGAACTCTTCTCATCCCCTTCTGATCACTGCATGGAGCAGGGAAAGACTATGACTTTAGGGACTTCTGAGACTAGGAGCTGGGAATGTAGTCCTTTCCCTCTCCACAACAGATTGCCAAAAGGAGATGCAAGCAACCACAGTCATCCTGGATAGGATTCCAAGAGCTGGGTAACCACAAAGTTAATTGAGAGAAAATAGAGGAGAAAACAGGCATTCCTGTCTGCAATCCTCAGAGGGCTCTTTCACCGATTACTTCACAGGAGTGACCAAACATTCCCTGACAGGTCTACAATATAAAACCACTCATCATGTGGCCTCCCCAGAGGCAGATCTGAATTTTCACAGCTGGCACTTCACCAAGCCACGGCCAACTGCATGAAGAACCAAGTTGTGCTCTCATGGCACAACTCTCAGACCTGCAGCAGAAAACTCTCCTATATATTCTTCCTCTTACCAATACACAAGACTCTACTGAAACCTACCCAGGAAAGACCCACCAGACTATCCAACCAAATTCCAATCATAGATGCCACTCTCATGTTAAGGAGGGATACAGATTTAAAGAAATCTGTTGTATTCCTTAGAGACACATTCTCTGCTGACCTCTTGAAAAAAACATTGCCCAGAGTATTACAGAAAAAAAACCCAAACCAAACCAAAACAAAAAAAAACCCACAACTTTTACTAACTTTTTTTTTTTCCTAGTGTAAACTATGACTTATTATCAGCTTTGTAAATCTGCACACAGATTTACAAATACAACAGGCTGACTTAGCAAAGACACCCCAACACAGGTCAGCAGAGGCTCAGATGAATATGGCAACATTTCAGAATCCTGACCATATAATTTGGCACCACCTTCTAGTTTAACATAGAAGCTATTAATCCCAAGCACTATTTAATTTTTTTTTTCCTGAACTTAATCCATTATGATTTCTATCAGTAGCAAAGAATTCATGCCTTCTGAAACTTTCTGCTTTCTCCCTCTTACGCATCCAGTATTTCCACTTACGTTGTCACCTTCGCTCCTCAGTTTCCAGAATGGCTGGATATAAAACCAGGATCCCTCATTCCCTGCAGCATCCAGAGACACCCGCATAGCATTCTTCTCTAGCAGAGCTGGCAATCTCTTATTGACTGTGAGGTACTTGTTACTTTTTATGTGTAGTAGCTGTGAACAAATAATAATTAAAAAAAAATTAGTAGAGCTGTGGCTTCTTCAGTAAAAAGAGGAAGCACAGGCTTTCACTCTGTGGTGATTTTTCATAACATACATAAAGACAAAATAAAACCAGAAGAGAGCTAGCCAAGCTTACTGCACCTTAGGAAAATGGATGCTCCATCTCTGAGAAATGTGCCAGCAAACAATTTTACATCATACACTACATAGGTAGGGCAGGGGTCCATTAATAGTGTTACCTTCAGGAATTTCATCCAGCACAGGAAAAGTTGTAGTGCACTTAAGAACGTAACTTCTGTCTCATTTATATGTCATGAAGTACAAATTACTTCAATGATTTAAAAGGAGCTGCACAGCACCTTAATAACATAATTTTGAAATAAATCTTGAAAATAAAAGGTACTATTTACATTCAGATTCTAAACAGCAGCAGCAAAAATTACACAAAAAAAAAAGTATATTATGACATATTATTTAAACATGAATATCCAGCACTTCTGGCAGGCTTTAAAACAGCCAGAAAAACACAATATTGTAAACTTCACCAAGCTCTGTTTACCCAACCCTTGACAATCCAGATTACAGTGGTTAGTTTCATTTCCACTGTACCCTTGAAGTGAAAGAACTGTTTCCAACTCTGAGAGAAGGCAGATGGATTTCTATAAGTTTACCTGTATGACATTGCTGTATTTTACAATTTCTCCCAACAGCTTTCTGTTCTCGCTTTCATTCTGCTTTTGTTCCAGTTCTGCTGCATGCTGCAAGAGAACAATTATTTCTTTAAATTCTACAAAATCAGCACGTGCATTCAGCTACTGTAACAGGTAGTGGGGAAAAAAGAAACAGCAACCCATTTAAAATGCTTCCTCCAACCCACAAGCATTACTGCACTGAAAATATTAGCACCCAAATCCCCCTGCAGCATAATTTTCTGAGCTATAATCATCCAGACCCTGTGTAATAATCCTGGGGTTTTATTAGCCGGTCACAAGGTATAGACCACACCTGAGATGAATGCTATTTTAAAGATTTTCAATCACAAAAAGTAATTCCAGGTGCTTTATTTCATCCTGAAAGAGGAAAAAGAAGGGCCTATGATTCACTTCTCCTGTCACCATTCCTTTTACTTGTTGGGGGTTTAATTGCACACAAATCCATTGACTTTATACATAACAGAACAAAACTAGTGGGTCACGCATCGCCAAATCAAGGCTAAGCACAATAGTCTGGGTCAAACACAGTCCCAGAACAAACTGTCAGCTCCCAGCTCTAATTGCTGTGTAGCCAGCTCCAGCCACACACCATTTGCCTTCCTTGCTGTTTTTACCTGGAAGCACTGACAGACTCTCCACTGTGCATGAAACTATCAAACAGGTTTTAGATAGCCTTGTTTTCACTTAGTCTTATGCATTCAAGTACAACATCAGGTCATCTCTTTATCAAGACAGAGGACCTGTGCAATCCACACTGTATTTGATGTACAACAGAACCTGCCCAGTGGCTCAGAGAAGAACCACCTGGACTAAAAGCAAAGATAACTGCAATTCTGAGGAACTTCCAGACTGAAAGCATTTAACACATCTTTGTCCACCTCTCTGCCTAACTCCTGGAAGACTTCCAGAATAGTAGCGTGATTTAAACCAGGGCCCACTCCTGTTTTTAACAACACTATTTTTCCTTTGTAAAACTGCCGAAAGCAACATTTTGCTTATAGCAAAGTCACAACCCCCAGTACAAAGGTAAAAACCAAGGCAGGGGCCATGAACGCCAGTCAGGAGGTAGAGGAGCTATGGAGAATATATAAAGTTGCTACAGTGGCATAACAATACCCATCACAGTAGTTCCCAAGGCACTTGTTACTGTTTTTTTTCTCATTCTATTATAATTATACAGCCTGCAGATTGAGATAAGATTACAAATACAGATGTCTCTTACTTGAAGTTTCTTCAGCAGTGCTGCTTCTGTATGGTTTCCTTGTTTGGCTTGCTTGGCTTTCCAGTACTGCTTCTGGGCTGAATATCGGTTCATAGGACACACCTTGAAAAGGCAGTCTGTGGAAGGTTGAAAGAAATGCTCATAAGAAACGTTGAAAGACACTTCCTCCATTTGTAAGCATGTTCTGGGTGGTTTTCCTTTTCCAGAAATGCCTAGATACCGGTGTTTAAACAGTCACCAGACAGCTTGATGGCAATCATACCATAAACAGGGTGGCAGAACATCTGAGTGAAACCAAAAGCCTTCAATGCCCCACACATATTCAACTCCATGAAACCTCTGCAAGAGTCCCAAACTGTGAACTTGCTGTATGCAAAACTCCCTGCTGCTTTATTATCTCTCTTTGCTGCAGCACAAGATGACAACTGCACTGTTTGAAGACACGTGAAACACTGCAAAAACAGTCCTACTTTTTATATGACATCTGGCTGCCCTGCTCCTTCTGGCACTGCTGAAACAAAGCACTGCACAGGCATTCAGCTGTAAGCCGAAAAAACCCAACCAACCAAAACCTAACAGTAAAAACAAAGTGACACAAATTTGAACACCACTACCATCCAACAGACCAAGCAAAAAACAGGGAGGGAGGGCAGTGGGGTGGCTGCACAAATGACAGAGGAGGTGGTGCACCCTGAGGAGACTGCAGCCAACAGGGGAGCCACAGGGTAAGAAGCAAAGAGAAGCAATAGAAGGCGAGTTGCAATGCACTGACCCCCATCCCCTCCCTGTGCAGCGAATGGGCTGGAGACTGGGAACAGGGAGAGATGCATCTGGTGGGAGGCCAAGGGGTGCTTCCCTAAGTGCCTGTTCAATTGTTCATCTTTATTTCTCAACACCAGAATCAATAACTGAAAGTTTATGTTAATTGGCAATAAAATTAATTGTGTGAAATTCCCAGACTCAAGATTTCTGGGTTTTTTTTGGCCAGTGACAGGCATTCTTTTAGACTGGAAAGAGAGACTCACAATTCATCCCAATCTGGCGACTTTTAGAGTGATAAACGATACCTAGCCTTGCATGGTCCCAATCATCAACTGCTCTAAAAGCTAGGCTTGAAAGCCATTTTACTTAGCAAATGTTGGTAATTGTTCTTTCACACCCCATGTGTGTCAACTGGCAAGAAAGAAAGCTTTAAGCAGAGTTGTGCTGTGAAACTATGTAAGTGACTATGGAAGAACACACAGGACTGCACGTGTATTAAAGTGTGAAACTCTTCCTCATTTTTGACTGCAATTTATAGGTGACAGAATGGTACAGATTGGAAGGGACCAGTGGAGATCAGTTAGTCCATCCCCCATCATTAAAGCAGGTTTGCCTAGATCAGGTTGCACAGGGATGCATCCAGGCGTTGATGTCAAAGGGAAGTCTGTCCCATACTATTAACCCTCCATATTTAAGTGTCACAGACAGCCAAGCACTCTGAGGGACTAATCCAGAAAATAACCTCTGAAGAATTTATTCCTTGCTCCATGTCAGGGTCTCAAGAAGGTACAGATGGGAGAAAAGCAATTATTCCTACCTGACTCGCAGCCACCCAACCACAGAACAAGCTCAAGCCAGGTAATAGCAGCAATATATTCTACTTAGAAGGGGTTTTTTACCCCGAAGCTGGATTAAGAATAAAGAGAGTTCCCATTCTGATCCCACAAGCACATCTTGCAGGTGCTGACACTCCAGTTTGGCCAGAATCAGCAACGTCACTTCTCTGCTTGTTACCAGGTAACTTTTCCACAAAGAAGAGACTCTGCAACACATTGCACAGAGTATGGCACAGACAGTGCTCCTCATAAAAATACAGAGAAGGAAAAGAGAAGAAACTCTCTAGCTCCTTGGGAGCAATATGAAGTACTCATTTACCACCACACTCAGCACAGTTAATGGCAGACACATCTTGTAGCACAAAACAGTTTGAAAACAGCCCTCTCTCTAACCTTAGCTTTCCTGCTGCCTTTTCCAAAGAGAGTCCCTTTCCAACAGCACTGTATAGTCACCCTTACCTCTGTTATCAAAGGTTCTGCAAATATGAAATAGCAGCCACAGTATCAACACTAAGTACACGTTCCACTTATCAAGTGTGTAGGTGGCCCCGTTGAACTTAGCAATCTTGCATGTCATTTTAACACAGTGTAATGTTGTCATTCACCCATTACTGTCACAACAACATCACTGGGGGAAGCTATAGGGAACTACCTCAAAGTCACGGTCTGAGTTTTTAACCACAGAGTCAGGTCACTAGCAAACAGTTTCTGTTTTACAGCACTCTCCTGCTCGGTATCTAATTCCCAAAGCAAGTTTAACATCTGCTTTTGCTAACTACCCAGGGCTTGTTCCAGCTCTCCAGTCACAACAGTACATGTTGGGAAATCCCATCTATCATACCTGTGATGAGGAAAGTTTCCTAACTGTTCTGTCCTCATGAATGGAAATTCAAGTGGCAAACTCACAACCTCTCTGTAGAAGATGCTTGATCCCAAGGCAGACCATTTTCAACACTGTCAATCCATTGGAATCACTCTTTCACCTGGGAAGGTAGAGGAGATCTAGCTCCTCCGAGATATATCCTCCATATATCCTTCAACATACCCATCTCTTCAGAGGTTCTAAGGGGTTACTGAAGGCATGTTATAGTAGAAACACCTCTTACAACAGAAGAGGGAAGGGAAAACTAGGGTGAAGACCAGCCTTGCCTTTCCTAAGCAAAGAAACTCTCACTTAAAACAGGCAGCACTCTCAACTATAATCAGGCCCAGCTAAGTACAGCTATCTGATGTTAGCACTGCCAAAACCACTAGGGAAAACCACGCCACACGTTCCTCCCACCATCGGCTCTCCACCAGGGCTAGCAGCTTGTGATAGTGCTGGTTCTCAAGCCACAAACTAAGCAGCCATGTTTTAAGTTCTGCAAACATGCCATTTGGCCTCTCATATATTGGCCATCATTATACCAAGGTTTTGATTGCATTGCCTCTTCCCTTCATAGCAATTGATCTCCTATTCATACCGGCAAAGCTTGTTCATACAAAATCACTGCCGGTGGTAGAACTTTCCTTGGCACTCTCTCAAAGTCCTCACTGATTTTCTCCCCGAGTTTCTGTTACTAGGAGAAAGCATTACAAATCTTTATCAACACATGCTCAGCCACCTTGCAAAGGCGTTTACTTTCATTTCAAAGGGAAACATTTACTATTATAACTGTACATACAACCTAAAGCACATAACTGCCAGGTAACTTAAAATATTCTGGACGATGAGGAGGGGGGAGAATGTTGTGTACTGTTAAATCATACTGTATGTTGCAGAAGACTTTAACTTTGAGCATTGGGATTTCAGCTTATAGAACAAAAAAGTCCACTATTATTTTCTGCAACAGTCTATAATTAGAATCTTCTGCCTTCTCAGAAGACTTCATGACACACTTATTTCTCTGAAGTAACAATACCTTCTTTTTATAGGACCGGTCTTCATTTCTCAGTTACTCCCCACACATCCTGCTAGTTGAGTAAACACATTGCTTCCCATCCTCACGCAGAGTTTCAAAGCACTGTGCTATGACACTGCAGAGAAATGCAAGATCTACACGGATGTGCAGTCACTACCGTGTGGGTCTGCCTCCCAAAGGCGGGTGACTTTTTTCCTACTGACAGTTGTCAAAGAAAAGGAAATGTAAAGCAGACATTAGGTAACCTCAGCCACCACACAGCCCTATCTGTAGCCACGCTACACTCTGCTCTCAGCTCTCCTGACTTCCAGTCTAGCGCTTTAGAAATTGAACTACCAAGAACTATTTTTCAATCAGTACTAATTCAGTTGTATTTTCCTCAAGTTATAGACTTAGAAAAAAAAATCATAGTCTTTGTTTCCCAACAAGCTCTTCCCCAATTTTAAGATTACAGATACATTAAAAATAGGTCGCTTCATCCTTTTTTCTGTGTTCTTCCACTTACTTATTAGAGTAACAACAGGACACTATATAAATTCAAGCTCTGTGGTACTAAACATTGGGGGGGGGGGGGGGGGGTGCGGGGCGAAAAGAAGCTATAGTTGAAATAAAAAGGAAAAAAAAAGAGGAGAAAGATGAGTTGAAAAAGGAGTTTTGAA
>JANIJG010004305.1:0-17778 GCA_024611175.1 Megaceryle torquata | reverse complement strand
GTTGGGTTTTTGTTGGTTTGTTTGGTTTGGTTTGGGGTTTTTTGTTTGTTTGTTTGTTTGTTTTTGTTTTGTTGTTTTGGTTTGGTTTTTGGTTGGTTTTGGTTTTTTAGGGTTAGAAATTCAACTTTTAACCACCGTGGAAGATTTCCACAATTTGCAGAACTAGAGAAATTACCACATGGCTTTACAGAAACCAACAGGCTGCCAAATGGGTAAGTAGAACCAACAGGGCTATTAAATCACAGTGTCTGCAAGTCTAGGTGCTTTGGAATAAAATACAGAAAGGGGAAAAAAAAGCTGAAGTGAGAATGGAAAGGGAGGAATGCGAAGGAGCACAGAGCAGAGCAATGAAGAGTCCTAAGGAGGACAACAGAAAAAGCAATCAAGAGTACAAGAAGAAAAATAAAGCAATTATGAAACTGAAACAAGAAGATAGCACCAGAACAAAACAAAACGATGTAGGAGAAGGCAAGTAAAAAGGAAAATGGCAGACAGCAGAGGAAGAAAGGAGAGGGTGCAGAGGAATGTAATGGAAGGGAGAGAAGATAAAAGATCAATGTCGGAAAAAGCTTAGGACAGACTAAAAATTGAGAGGCAAGAGGAGGTTATCTAGGAGTACAAGCACCACTTTCATTGCAGAGGCCTCAAAGAAAAGGGTTATAAAATGTAGGGAGTTTAAATCAGTTTAAGAACTTAGGTCACTTTACATTTAAAATAGAAGAAAGACTTGTGTTCATTTTTCAGAGTTGCTGAATTTGATCAACAAGCAGCTCTTATCTGTGCTACTTTACACCTTGGAAGCTAAAAGTGTTTCCCGCTGGAGATAACAGCATCGAGCTGAGGTGAGTTTAAGGTCACAGTCTAAGGAAACTTGCAGTTCTGTTGCTCACAATGTGACTTTTCTTGAGAGGTACACGACTTCTGGCACACACTTTTCTTCCCAATCTCTGTGAACCTGGCCCTGCAGCAGGATAAGCATTTCCATCATAACATTAAGTGCTTTAGCTCTCACTAGCTCCAGTTAGAAGTAGGACAAGAAGCACCTGGCTTGATCAGTCCCTTAAAGTCAATACTTTTTTTTTTTTTCTCAACAGACTTCAGGAAACACGTGGGGGACCAAATTCTGCTCTCCTTTGCACGGATGCAAATCTGGATATGCTCACTGATGAGCACAGAGCCACTCTAGGTTCATTCCAGGGTGACTGAAGGGGAAAAACATGGACTACAGCTTCTTTGTAGAGACACAAAATCAAAAGCAACCACAGCTTTGCTTAGCTTAACAATACTCTGTCTTGTAGGAGGTTCTGAAACAACTAGAATAGCTACCACCCCCACAAAAAAAAAAGTAAACATAATAAAAACAAAACTGCTATTTTGAGATACCTATTTACATAGACTTCTAGTTCAGGCCAACAGCTCAGTGCCTAAATTTGGTCTCTGAGTGAACTCTGTAGGAGCCATATAAGTACTTAAAAGAACACAATCCTTTTGGGTTTGGGGGACTTGGGGGTTCTGGGGGTTTTTTTTTGTTTTGGGGTTTTTTTGTGTGTGTGTTTTTTGTTGTTGTTGTTGCTTTGGCTTTTTTGGTTGTTTGTGGTTTGGGTTTTTTGTTTGTTTGTTTGGGTTTTTTTCCTGTTGGAGAAAGATTTTTATAAAACATTACCAAAAAAAGAAAACAACAAAAAAAAGTCCTCTGAAGTTAATATTCAGTCAGTCCTTGGAATCTAAACATCTTGTTAAAAACATGCCTCTCTCATACTTCATTGACTCTTAGGTCGTGCTCTAACCTCAAATCAACGCCAGTTCAGCTATCAGTGATAAAAACACTGTAAGCCATACAGACAGCAGTTCCTATTACTAAAGAGGCCCTACTCTTCCTGCTGTTAGATACTATTTTCAGTTGCTTAAGGCTAATCATTCAATTAATCATTCATGTCTCAGTCTTCTTTTTATGTCAAGAACCCACTTAAAGTAGCTTTTGTTTAACTTTGCCATATTAATTGAATGCTATTTCCCAATAGATTCTTGGGGAGGGAAAAATATAGGTTTTGCTTAAGTTTCTTGGTTATAAGAACAGCATTTAACAACTCTTTTGCCTCAATGCTCTTCAGCAGAGCTAAGAAATTTAACAAGTCATGATAGGGATGTGCTTTTGGTTGCTCTCATAATACAGACACCTCCCTCCAACAGTACCAGGCACTATATCCCAAATAAACAGCAACTTCTGTGTTCTAGGCGTGGGAATAACAGGGGTTTTGCTGAGAATTTTACTTGTAAGACAAAAAGAAAACAACCATATGATGGCTTTTCTCCTGAATGGCACTCAATTGCACTTACCTGAAACAGCATGAAAATGCTACTAGATGAGGCCCCTAACAATGTAGCTGTGATGTTATAGCATGGTGGGTTGCATCAATTAAGGTGACAAAACTCACTTTTTCACTAATTTAGCTCCTCCTACAGAGGCTGCAGTTCATCCAAATTTGCACACTACCACAGCGCTAGCAATAGCTAGGCAAGCCACTTCAAAATTAAGACAGACATGGGTGGACCCTAAACCAGAAAGAGGTAAGGAGTGACAGGAAGAGAGGCTGCTGGAGCCAAAGGGAGCCCAGAGGCAGCACTGACGAGAAGGAAAGTAGCTAGTAACAAGTTTTGGGGCAGAAAAATAAAGTGAGAAGAGGGAATCCGCAAGAACTGGGGGACCTGGGTTAGAGGAAAGTTTAGATGCTGAAGGGAAGAGGGAGCAGAGGCAACTGAAGATAAAGGGATGTGTTATGTAAGCAACAGACAGAGGTTGGAATAGGGAACAGAGCCAAAGCTGTCTACAATTAATAGAAAACATTCCCCTGCAGAAGCCGGGATGTAACTCGGGAGTACAGTCCTCGCATTCCCTCAGTAGCAGCAACCAGCTGTAGATCTTGTCTGTGTCTCATCCCCTTCCAACCTCTGTTGTAGGTACACAGGTACTACTGTCACTGCTGATAACGTGTCATCAGCCTTGAGAATTTAATAATGTTGCACCCCGGATCAAACTACCCAGACCTTCTTGATGCTCTTGAAATCTTCCTTTTTTTTTTTTTTCCCTAAACACAGAACACTATCAACTTTTTCCTTCTTTGCTTTTTGAAGTTAAAAAAGAAAATCACAGAACTGTGATAAGAGAACTCTACTGTACTGAAGCTATAAAATCAACCTCTCCAATATTAGTATAAAAATTAAAGTTGCCCTTTTAACCTCTGTTCAGCTCCTCGTGTGTAGGCATTTGGATGTATTCTGCAATTATATTATCATGTGCTAATCTTTTCCAGTGACCCTCGTCTCATCTAGAAACCTGGGTATGTTCTACTTTGGGAACACATCAGGGTGGCAAAGTGACACAAATACGGTCCAAAGAATCCCCACCTGAAATTTTGTGCAACCTGTAAGCTGTGAATTAAACATGTATTTGCAGGCAAGGAGAGGATGAAATAATAGTTAGGCAGCCTGAAAGCTGCACCAGAGGACTAGATGCTATCTCCATCTCTGCTCTAAAATTATTCCATGACATCACACAAGTGACCAGAATTTATTACTATTAGTTTCTAAGTATACATCCCCACTTTCTCCACTTCCAAGACCTGCCGATGTGCTGAACATTCACAGCTGGACTAGAACCAACTGCTGATATTTCCTGAATATAGAATGGAAAAACAAAAAAGAAGTCTTGAAAACTTGAAAACCAAAAAGTCTGGGAAAAGAGAACATCAGTCTCAGTGTTTTCACTGTGACTTTCTTTGAATAACAGCATGTGCACATTACTGTATAGTAAGCACTAGAAATAAAAAAATAAAGAATGCCAGTGCAGCCCCTTGTGATAGATACAAGTAGCCATGAAACGTGTTTCCAATGCTCCAAACCAGGCAAGCCATAACTGTCCTTATCTCACAACACGTGTGAATCAAAGCCCATTTAAAGCCAAAAGAAGAGGTCTGGATCAGGCTAGGAAGGCTCTACTTTGGCACAGTTAGAACTAATGGCTTAAATCAAGTACAGGCCGAGAGGTTTTGTTTCCTTCCCTGCATATAAACACAGAGAACTCCGCATACCACAGGGGTATTTTTTAGCATTCAAGTAGAAACAGCATGTTGTCAGTGCACTATTATTTTTTCCAATATGCAAAACAGCAGAATTACCCAAATCTACAAGATTACATCTAAGAAAGTTGAGGGGAAAAAAAAAAATCAGTTGCAGTTTTTAAGCAAAAGCAAAACAAAAAGCTGACAAAATATTTGGGAGTAGTTCTTAAAATGCTGTCCTTATCATTTACAAAAATAAACAAACCAGCAGCTTGAGTAGTTTTGAAGTCCATGAGCTTTATTTCCCATTTACAGTAAGAGCAGGGCTGGACCAGGGAGTCAGTCAGGCGGGGGGGAGGGATCTGCATTCAGTGCACAGAACAGAGCAACCAACTCTTGGACTACAAAAAAATAGTCCCTTTCTCATACCCCTTGTGCCTTTGCTGATTTGATATTTAATTGTCAAAATCTGCCATTCAAAGTCCAGTCTGAGACTTCAGCACTATGTTCACAAACCATGAAGGCATCTGGGAAGTTCCGTGTCTGGTAAAGCAGAGCGCCCGGGGAGTTAGAACCTACATCTAACTGATTAATGTTAGTTAATTAAAGTTAGTTAGTTAATTTAATGACTGATTAGTCAGTAAAAAACCCAAAACTACCCCCAGTTACTGACCTCTGAACTTCTTTGGAGGATTAGCAAGGTCACCTGCCTCTGGCTGAACCACACACCGGTCATCCACTAACCTAGAAGAACAGAAGTTATTACTAAATACACATTTGACATCAGGGTATATAAATGCAGACACATACATGTCACACTATAGATACAGCAGCTTATACATTTCTCCAACATAATTAAAAAAATACCTTAGAAACTCTTATTCAGCATAACCAAGAAAAGAAAACTCTACATTTTCCTTCAAGAAAGAGGATTTCTTCCACTACAGTAAATTATGGCCTGTGTTTCACATCCCACTTCATTTCAACACACTTAAAGTCCCTTTTGTTACACCATATACATTGATGTACATTCTTGCTTTCCTTTATTAGAGCCCATTTACCCTGAATCACAAGTTTGTTTTCCACTACCCTAGGGCATAATCCAACATTCACCAAAACCAACAGTGAGACACTGAGCCCTGGAAAAAGAGCTCAGAGAAAAAAGGTTGGAAAGGCACTCTTGGATCTGATACGAGAAAGGACATTTAGAGCAAGAGTACAAGAGTGTACGTGGATCTGCTTACAAGATCAGGACATGCAGGGGGAGTTCTCCAGTGACCTGCTGTTTCCTAACACTATTTATCTAGAACTTGAATTGAGAACCCGATAAAACACCTTGGATTTTAGAATGTATAAAGACTTTGCTAGTCTTAATCAACATTTCCAATCTTTTTTCCTCTGAGGACACCTGTGGAATTAAGATTTAGCTCCAATCAAAACTTAAAGGACTACATTTTCCTTTGCTAGGATGAGTAAGTATTTAATCCACAGCAGAAAATCTAAATACCAAATCAAATACATTTCACGCAATATTTTAGAAGTTAAATAAACAGTAACATTAAAAATATATAAATTGTTCATCTTATCACAGAACTTCCTAAACATAAATTCACCTTCCTTTCAGGAAGCAACCCGTAAATAATCTGTGCGTTTCAAACAATTATTCAGGAAAAATCATGTTACTGCCCTGCCACTTCCCAACAACATTCTTCGCAGCATTTTCTGTGGAAAATTGCCAGAAACAACACAATTTGGGTTCAGCTGAATTGCACAACAGACGAGTTCAGTTTTCACTTGAGCTGGTGATGGCTTTGCAGCTAGCCAGGAGCTCGGCAAGACCGATTCCCCAGCATGCCCATGCATTTTCTACCTCTAGAGAGCTGATTGCAGACAAGTTGCCCACTGTGGCTGCAGCTTCCAGAAACAAAAACAATAAAAAAATTTTGGAAGTCAGACACATTTATCTCGTAACATACTTGGATGCAAAGGCAAGGTGTCAGTGAAGAAGGAGAACTGAGATAGCAGTTCCAGGAGCAGGCAGGGGACCTGTCATGGCCTTACAGAGTTGTATTTTTCACAGTCAGGCCAGGCTTAATAAGAGCAAAGAACAGTTTGGAAAGTGGGACTTAGCAAGAGTCAGTCCTGCAAGATGCCTTCTGTCTATGATCTGATGGGTCAAAGCTTCCTGTAAACAGCACCTAAAACCTGGAGTCAGAGAAGAAATGGGGCTGGAAAGGACCACCTTAACAAGAGAGGACTACCTTAACAGAAGCTTTACCAAAGGATTTTAAAGCCAAGAGGTACTCCCCCGTCAACAAAATACCCCAAAGGATTTCTGAATGAACCCATAATGTTTGACCCTTAATCCCTGTCAGGATGGAGGACAGTTTGTTGGAAGCTGAGCATAATTCACAAGAAACATCTTGTGTTCCTTGGTGACAACTTGTGCACCCTGGTGACAACTATAACTGTGGATGAAATACAAAACTTTCATCGCAGCACCAGAGCACTGTAACAAAAGCCATTATAGAAAGCAAGGTGTTGGTGCTGAGAAAAAAAAACAACCAAGATCCTGCCCACTCTCTGAGCCAGTCAGCTGCAGCATTTAAACACATTAGATTTCCAAGGCTCACAAGACAGACATTAATTCACTTCAGTCGCTTTCATTTAAGCATTCTCCAAAGGCACAAAAATAAGTACCATAAATGGTTCCTGATAGCTGCAGAACTCAAGACACCAGACAAAACAAAGGAGAACAGAACTGTTGCTACTCCCCACCTATAGATAAGAAATGACAGCATAGAAAGATTAACTGACACAGGGCAGGACAGTGGCATGACAGACCAGAAAAATCATCTGAGCCCTTGCTCAACACCTCAGCTTCTGACACCTCTGTTCCTTACAAAGGATCTTACATCACAGGACAAAAATCTGAATAAAGTATTGCTTTGTCTATATAGCAATCTTCCAGTAACTTAATTCCCAGAATTGCCATGTAGTGACATCCATCCTGTATTTCAGCAGTATGTCCACCAAAGAGTTCAGCAGCTACTTGTTTACTGTGGAGATGCTTGTTACAGTACCGTAGCAAGACCTCAGCTGCACACTGCACAAGATGCAAGACTTCAGCCTGCTCTGTAGACTGGAACAGAAGAGGCTCTTCAAACACAGACCACTTCCTCTGATGCACAATTTGAAATATTCAAATCCCATTTCTTATACTGAGCCAAGAGACAGCTGTTGGTTTGTCACCGAAGCCTGCTAGGTGGTTACATTAAACAACCAGTAACTCATTACTTTTGTAACCTGCAACCAATCTACGTGAGATACGTGAAACCAAAGATCAAGCTTGTCTACAAAAGGTCCTGGGGCACCTGCAGCTTCTGTCAGACCATGGCACAGTGTGTTTTAAGATCATGCACTTGCTGGTTTGCATAGGAGGCTGAAGTGCACCAAACAAGGCCCTGAGAATGTCTTCTAAGGAGCAACTGAGTTGGGATTGTTTACACTGAAAAAAAGGAGGCTTGAGGGGAGACCTCAAACTCTACAAATACCTGAAAGGAGATTGTAGAGAGGTGGGTGTTAGTCTATTCTCATGAATCACAACTAATAGGGTAAGAGGAAATGGCATCAAGTTGCAGCAGGGGAGGTTTAGGTTGGACATGAGGAAAAACTTCTCTACCAAAAGTGTTATCTAAGCCTGGAACAGGCTGCCCACTGAAGTGGTTGAATCACCATCCCTGGATATATTTAAAAGCCCTCTAGATAAGGTGCTTAAGGATATGGTGTAGTAGTGGCCCTGGTAGAGTTAGATAACAGTTGGACTTGATGATCTTAAAGGTCTTTTCCAACCACAGTGATTCTGTGAAGGCTTTTCTGATAAAAGCAGATTTTACTAGATTATACCATCAAATTTGCCAGATATTTAAATACTCCATCTAAATTATTATGCCAGTGTTCAAGACACTGTATCATCAAAGAAACTCTGGCAAACTTTAAAGGGTTTAATTCTTCAGGTGGACTGCCAACAATACTGCTTTGTGCCCTCCACTGTCATTCAGTACTCAGCTGAATGAGGTACAATACGACTGCATTTCAGTTTTTCACGTGTTTGCAGCATATAAATGAAAAAGGAGCTCCCTGCACATGTATGATACCTTTATTTATGCAAGTTCTTCCCTGAATGCAATAAATATTTGGTTGATGTAAAATGCCTTCAAGTAACTGTCGCACTGTTGCAGTAATTAAGTTGTACAGTAGTTCACTGGCACCTAAGATAAATCATCAGAAAAATAATTACGTCCTTGGAATTTACGCACACCCCTTTGTATTTGGTAATTGCAGAATTAGCAGCCACAAGTAACAATGGGCATGGGATTGCTTGTCTAAGATGCCCAGTCATTCTCCCACTGAAGCCAGTGAAAGTTTTTCCACTTGCTGCAGGGAAGCAAGGGCAGTTCTTCACAGCACGCTGCCACAAGCGGCCAACCTCACAGGCTAGCAGGGATTCAAGCCGTTAAGAGCTCGCGCTACAGCGTACAAAGCCATGTTAAACAAGAACTGAAACTATGTAAAGTAATGCTGAAGAGTCAAGGTATGCTTCTCAACAGAGGCAAGGGAAAAAATAAAAGTAGCTTCCGAGTCTGTTAGCATTAGCCAGGATAGCTCATCACAGCACGTGAGATGGTCAAAACACAAACCTGTACAGAGTCCTACACCTGTCCCTTCATTTTCTCCATCATTTGGTGGGGTTAAATCTGTCTTCTCACCACATGCAAAGCCAAAAACATGTATAAGAATTCAATTTAGTAATATCTTGCAGCAATGAATTCTATGTATAAGGTGGCACCTACCTAACTGTATTTGCAAGCAGTTTTAAATATAGTGCCTCCATTTTTGAGAGGACAGGACCAACTTCTTCCAGCACTATACACCATTTGTATTCAGAACTTGCCTAATATAAACAACTTCCAACTTCCCATACAGTTTCTAGTGTCACTCCGCTCACTGGGCGACAGGCAGAAGCAGGGCAACGATAGCTTGCAGAAATTCCAATTAAATATTTCCACCAAGCAGCCTTTGTATGGACTCTGAAAATAAAAACAGAACGAGTCTGTGAAGAATCAGTGGGGACTCGCTGTGTATTTGGAGAAAGAGGAGGAAGGGGGCACCGAGGGGAGGAGCAGGACCAAGTGGTAGCAGTATAACCGATAAGGTATGTAGGCAGAAAAGACTAATGGTACCTGGGTTTACAGATATGAATCATAGATGCTCCTCTGTCCTACAAGCCCCTCCGATGATTACATTACACAAGCTAAAGGTAAATACACCAGAGGTTTCTAGGAACTTGTAGGTGGCAGCACGAGGGTTGGGGAATAGTTACACAGTGATAAACCTAGAAAAACTCTTCACAGTGAGGAGTTACCTTAAATTTACTACTGAGATACAGCTGCATTCTTTAAAAAAAGGTAATAAAAAGAAAATTATTATGGATTTCATCAGTTTTAGGGCTCCTTCATAAGAGGCTTTGTAGATTACCCAAGAAAGCAGCCACATAATATTCATTTATCCTGGTTTTGTGCCTTCAATTTAAAAAAGATACCATCCTGAAATGTATTTTGTCTCTTCCTACCAACAAAGACTTTGCTTTTTATAGCCAAGATTATTAAGCAAAACCATATCTAAACAAGCACAGAAAAGAAAACACACAAGCACACAGACTCTCTCGTACATAAGTACACATACAGGTATGTGTGTGCAGAACCTGTTAAAGACCACAGGACCCAGCTACTGATGTCTAACTATTAAAATACACGGGGATAAGCAGAACTCAGCTTGGAACTCTTTACACCTATGTAGAGTATTTCACTCCTCAAAAAGTTGAATAAACTAAGCTAGAGGCAATGTCTTCAATCTAAGACATTCCCTCGGTTGCTCAGTTTTCACTCTCTTAATGGTATCATCATTTCACTGATTTTCTGAGTGCCATAAGGCCTGACAGCAGCAGGGAGAGGGGGCAATGCTGACAACTGACATCAGCAAGAGGAGCTGGACATTTTAATTGCCCGTGGAACCAAGCAATATCTTTGTTCAGCATCTGTTCAACAGATCATGCTCAGGTTACATCCCAAAGACACATAACCTCAACAGCCCCTCATGAACAAAGGACCAGTCCTCAAAGACTCCTTTCCCTGGCTCCTCAGACAAACTCCTTCACATACACAACCTCCTTACCAGAAATACTCCTCCAGAGCTCCTTCCACCCAACACACTTCTTCCCATCCTAACTGCAGCTCTCGCTTACAAAGCCTCTCCCACCCCCCTAACACAACCCAGCGCGCAGTGACTCCTTAGGAAGAGATACTAGCCATATCACTAAGAAGCCAACCAACAATGAACAATTGGTTATTAAAATTCTGCTGCCCTGGAAATCAAGCATCAAATACCTAAATGCCAAAACAGTCGGGTCCACCCTGTTCTTCTCCAAGTCTGCCCAATTTTCATTTCATTGAGCCTCTTATCAGGCATCTAGGTCAGCCTACTTCTTGCTTGCTTCAAGCGGTCTCCTGCCAAAAATCTACAGTCATCATATCTCACCCTTCCCAAAATGTGAGTTCATACTCCTTTTTGACTACAAGTCCAGATTCAAATGATTTATAGCTCTGATTTAGCTCCACAGTATGAAATTTGCCCTTTTTCCCATCTCCTTCCTTTTCAAAGCCAGACTCTGCATCATCATCTTTTCCCATCTGCGATCTTTCTCGGTGCCCTACATTAATCCCACCTTGCACTTACAGCAGGGGGATTAAGCTGCTGCAACCTTTAGGAAGATTCTGCATTAAAAATCCCCTTTGATGAACAGGAGGGTGACAGTACACACTAGTTAAACAAGAACTGCAGTGCACGCCAATGAGGTGCAGCAGCACGAGAGGGAGACTAGAAAGTCAGCCTCCTGCCTGCCTCAAGCTTTAGCAATTTTATCCTTCCAGTTTCAAACTATTTTTGCTACAAACACAAAGCTTAAAACAGGTTGAAAGAAGCTATTAAATTAACGTACCTACCCTAGGAAAACAAAAATTTTATGCCTCTGAAACACTGCAAACTTTTCCAAGTGTCTTAAAACAGCAGACAAATTTCACCATAAACCATCCTCAGTGTAAAACAAGAACGTGGGTGCATTTTATGTTGGATACACCAACGAGGAACACTCAGCCATTCTCACCATGCTGAATCACATTTGTGCAGGTCACTTGGAATTCTATTACGAAACGCCATGGACAGAAGGGTAGAAAGCAAGATATCAAGCATACATTGGGAAATGAAACAACAGCACGCAAATAGGCAGCTCCATATTTGCACTGTTCCAATAAGAATCAGCCCTACATTTTTTTTTCCCCTTATCTGTGATAGTGCATTCATGTATTCTTGTGCACCTACCTGCAGGCTTGCATGTCAGGAGTGAATGAAAAATTTTTAAAAAATTTTTAAAATTACATATATAAAAATAATTCAGAATCTTGGCCTGTTCAACTACGTAATCCAGCTATAAATCCTCAATGTCACTTGGTTATTCTTCCATATTGTATTATCTCCAGTCCTGCTTTTAACTTGGAAAAGCTTCAGAAATCTGTTCAGTAGAATTCATCAGTTTTTACAGTTACATTCACATTTAAAGCATTGTGCAAATGAAAATAAACTATGAGAATAGAGTTAACTTACTACAACAGAATAAAGTGCTACTTGGAGATTACAGTGGATGGGAGAAAACATGATTCTTAGATTTTAATCTCAAATTTGCAATTTTCTTGGCCTGCGTGTAAGTCAGTCATTTATGCACAAGGAAAATAGTACTGAGCTTATCTTAAGCATACTCATTTTTTGCCAACTAAATAGCCATTCACACAGTATTTCAAGATCCTCACGTCAATACAACATACATTAAGTCATGTTGCAGCAGTGCCAAGCATACCTATTGTCTGCTCTCAAAAGGGAGCTTGGGAACTGGCAAGGAGAGGTGTGCCAGCCCGCCCTACCCAGCTCGTTCCCCCTTGGTACCTTTGAAAACCAAATTATATTCCCATAAAAACAAGGAAATGTCTGATTTCTTCCCTTTTTATTTTTTTTATTATTACAGTAAAACTATCATACAAGGATATTGTAATAGACCAAAGGCATCAGACACAAGAAAAGCTTGCACAGGAAATCACACTCTTTTGGATGACGTTTGTACTAACAACATTTTAAAGCTAAAAAATTGTAAGGATAAAATGAGCATGAGGAAAGCTTTCTGAAAGCAGTAATGGATTGCAGAACACGGACCCACTAATAATACACATCACCTGGTAGATTAGACAATTTTTCCATTATTAACATGTTCTATTTGGGGCAAAATCTTGGCTCTCTTTGAACTTACTGACAAAATTCCGACCAACGTCTCAAGAGGCCAAAACGTGACCTCAATGATTCTACCTTCCCAAAAGACCACTGGGGTGGGAAATGTTGTTTGAACAAGAAGCAGCGTCAACACCAAGTGCATGGCTATATTATAGACTCTTCACAAGAAGGGAGCCCACCACCACCAGCAAGGTCACCACCACCAAGCCAAGCTCGCCTGGAGATGGGATGGCAAATAGCATTCTGGTGGCCTCAGTTCAGCTATATAAGTGTAAGGTGTCTAGCTCAAATCCATCATCTGAGATCCTTTTTCAGTCAAGATTGAGAAACAGACATTTCCAGAGGGCAATAACAATTTACTCTAGGGCAGCTGTGTAAAATAGGAGTATGAAACACCCTCTGGATATGGCCTTCCTCTCTCCCTTGTCTATTGGCTAACTTAACTTTGCCTGACTTTGCGACAACTATGCTTTGGCAAAAACATGTTAAGTGACACCCCCAACCATCTCAGGACAGAGGTTTTCCTCCTAGTTACACCTGAACACCTATCAATTTTTCTTTTGTCTGGCTGAGGTGGAGATGAGAAACCCAGGTGGACCTGGTTGAGATATTCCTCATGCCCCACCCACCTTCCTTCTGTGCACCTCTCAGCAAAACTAAGACTTCTAACAGTGCACTCTTGGAGGTACACACTCACTGACAGGTTTCCCACAACCAGAGAAAAATGTTATATTAATGTGTCTGCACATAGGGTACAAAGAGTGCTCTCTTGAAGTCTGCAAAGTCTTCTGATTAAAAGACAGCGAGCGTGACCCACAGTACATATTCAGAAGTGAGGATTTTTAGACTGATTTCTTTTTTAGTTTGTCTCAAAAGATTCCAGCTACTGAGGTGTGGCAGAACAAAGGGAAGAAACGGAAAAACCTTCCTTCAGTTTCAGTTCAGGCCACTCAACTACTGCTCACGAGGGCAAGTTGTGAAGGACTGTCTTAGTTAATCGTACACAAAATGCAGAAGGTAAAGAAAGCTGTATTAACTACTTCAATCTTGTCAATACTGTAAATTGGGTCATCTCAAGACAGGACTTTAAATTGTAGAATGTTGTAGAGTACAATATTGTAGTTCTTTCAGCATATTATCAGACATTAAAATTCAATAATGTCATAAGCTGCTCATCAGCTGTGCAGGAGTCTATCTGAGGTATTATCACACACACAGTGTTCAACTGAGGCTTAATCTTCTCATTCTTCAGGGCAGAGGCCACATACCACAAATGTCCATAATCATCTCCAAATATTCCCTTTATTTATTTTAGAAGCATCTAAGGCATCCTTCATCAAAGTTTTTAAGTACAGTCTAACTTCTGCAGCTCTTCTACTTAATTCTTACTCCAGCTAGCTATATATTGAACATTAATATTATAACAAGTCTAGGATTTGGCTCAACACAAACACAATGTTTGCTTAGAAGTAAATCAGAAAACCAAAATTCAACATTTAGCTTTAATTCTGCTCACTTCCACCTTACAACTACCTTTAACAGGACTACAAGTCAGTACTCCCAATGTAAAAAAGCATGGATGAAATAGAATTACTAAGTATACTGATGTAGCATACATTAGAAACAGTGATGCTGTAACCACTGTTAACTAAAGGTGGCATATTCAGGACTATAGAAGCCTTCATCTTTACATGAATTTTAGGCATGTAGTTCACTAATCAATCCCTTAGTAGCTTAAATTTCCATGATACATAATGACTTCATAAAAGAGGTCCTGTTAGCAGCACCACTGGTACCAAAATCAAGTAGACACACACAGCTCATTGCAGGGTTACCTATTCAAGCCAGAGACAACAAAGCAAAGCCAGCAGTTGAAAGAAAATAATCACAATCAAAATAAATTCTGCATTCTGCTTGCACCAGAAGAATTGGTGGGTTTTGCTCAGCTTTGCCATAGCTACGCTGCACATATTTGTGAATGTCCACTTGAAAGGACTGTCTTGAAAAAACACGTACTAATGGGAGGAATCAGAAAGGCTGAATTTGCCACTCAACACCCTTTAATGAAAGCAGAGAGAAAGTCTACCCTGAGAAACACTGTTGAGAAATGCCAATATCTGTCCAGTGATCAAAAAGTGACTTCATCACTGAAAATGGTAATGAAGGCGTTCACGCCTACACATCACAACGACAACACTTACTCTATGAAGGAAGCACAAGTGAGAGAATTAGGAAACCTACATTTTGCTGAAACAGCATAATGTAAAAATATTGTTGTTTAAGTAGACAAACCAGCCTCAAATGCTACCCAAAGATCTGTAACAAATTCTGGGACCATAGTATATACACAAACATATACATACACAAAGCTTACTAATCCTGCAAACACAACTTGGAATCTAGATCCTGAAAATCCAACTAAGTTCCTTCTCCATTTTGTAACATGAACAAGAACACGTGGCAGACCAATTGACAGCACACTATGTAAAAACGTGCATGGAAAACATTTCTTAATTAAAATGCTGACATTTGGTGCACTTAGCAGTGTTTATTTCACACAGCAATGGTAAATCTTATGTGTCTTTTTTCTAAAGTTAAAAAAAAATTCTAAACTCTATATTCAAAAATATATTACAAACTTTGCTACATTTCAGAATACCAAATGAAGAAAAGACTTCTCCCATTTCAGAGGCCTTCAACTGATAAGTCCTGAGCTAGTGTGAACACGTGTAGTCCCACTAAAGTTAGTCAAACAGCACCTTTCTATAACAACGAAGCATCCAACCCAGTGCTTTTTATATTCTCTCTTTAATGCATCTTTTTAGCTGCCCCAGAGGCTGTCTCCAAGGCTGACCAGCACTATTGTGCCACCACAACCATGCAACACAGCTTGGGTCCCCCACCAACCACGGCCCCCTTCCGTGTGGCGTGCTATATACTGGCACTGGGAACAAGCCTGAGATTCACACTGGGAACGTGAACCTTCCCCAGCAACCTTCTTGCCAAGGCAGCACTTGGGAAGTGTGGTGCTGCCTGGTTTTGCTTTCAGATAAAAGGAGATAGCTCTCAGTTTAACAGCATAACCACCATCAAGCTTGTACCAAACATGTAATTCGGCTCCCAAAATCCTGCTGCTGGTTTTAGTGTTTACTTCTGCCCTTGGGGACGATGACTTGGTTTGCAGGAATTCACTGAACGAGGTCTGCTCACGCTTTGATATGTGTCCAGCTCTCACTGATGGTAATGAGAATTACACACAGTTATTAAAGGATAAGAGAGCACTTTCACATCAACACGTGTTCCAATTCTCTCAACAAAATATTTCATTTTTTCTATTTTCATTTTGCAATGATAAATGTTTACTTTTTCTTTTGTGCAGCTGGGCCAGGTATTTTTGCATATTCTCCTGGCTATTCTCTTTCTTCTGCAGCTCAGTTAAAAAAGTTTAAAAAATAATACCTTCCAAACCAAAGCAGCTGAAAAATTACAGCAACTCTACTTGTTTTTAAACTGAGCAGAGCCAGTTTCCTACTGGGAGAGATCCATTTTGGGAGCTGTTCCAGACTCTCTCAGAGCTGCTTTCCCAGTTGCTGGGAGCAGCCCTCAGAGCCTTCTGCCACACCTACACTCAGCCTGTACACACTCGCTGAAGAGTTACACATACCGTCCCTAAACAGCAGCAACCTGAAGAGGAAATGCTTAGGGAATGCTCCTTCCACAAGGGAAATAGTTGGGAAGCAGAAGACTCAAGAAACAGCAGCCATAAGCAAGACAGCAATATAGCAGCTTCCGTGCGGGTCTACGGGCACGAAGGTAAAGCTGGAAAAAGAACCAACACGTTGCTGTGCTGCTTGTGTGAAGCTTTCATAACCAACATTTCTAAATGGGAAACGGCCACAACAAGCAGGTTCAATCCTCAAAACTGTTTTAAACCTCCTTCGAATTGATCACCATGAGGGTGAGCATCCCTTCTGGTTTTGCTTTCCTCACAACAGTAAATTTAACACACCCAAGAACGCTCACAGGGTCTGAGGCCAAGCAGCACTGAAAACCCCACGTCTACCTCTGCAGACCTTGGCTTTCCAAGCCAGGGTGGCTGCACAGCCCAGGAGGAGCTTCCAGGAAGCTTCCAGGCCTGTCCCAGCACAGGGTCTGGGGACAGCATTAGTGCCAAAATCACACCAGGAAACAGCCTTAGCAGCTGGGTGGTAGAGTGCGTCACGTCCCAGCACCAACAGCGCCCTGGTGCACGTTTCTTCATCAATCTGGACATGGAAGACTTTTTTTTTTTTTGAAATGGTCTCATCTTTGAGCTGGTGTTTCCACCTGCACTCTCAGTACTGAGACTATGCTAAGCTGGGACAGGATGGGATTTGTATCACAATGTAAATATCAGAGGAACGACTCTGATGAACACACTCAGGCTGTGCTGTTGGTTGTCCAAATGTTGTATCACCTACTAGGTGTGTCCTAACAACAAGCTCTGTTACAATGAAATGAGCTCGGCCCTTTACATTAAAGGCTCTCCAGTTTTGCAACATTCTTTTCAGTTGAGGGAAATGCTTGTAGGTCTCCTGGTACAGTCTATTACCCTGATATCCTAACAGAGGAAAAATGCCTGCAAATAATCTCTTACTGCTTGGAGAACTGGAGTCCTTTATCACTTATGTACACTTGCTGGGAATTAACTGGAAGAGAAATAAAGAAATCACACCTTGTAGAAAAGTCTGCACTTCAGAGATACAGTAAGTGGAAGAATGGCATCCACTTCATTTCTGCTTTGAAGTGCATTACTGCTGTACACACACTTGTTAACGCTCACGTGACAGTCCTGCCAAATCTGGGGGTTTTGGAGAAGTGGACTGTGTTGGACCTATAAAAATGGTTCCTTCTTCTGGATCAGTGAGTGGAAAGCACTGTTATTCCAAAGCACAATCCAGGCACAAGCAGTGCACCTTCCCCTTCCTGTACCAGTGTATTATCTCAAAGCAAAGGCAAATCCACTTGAGGGTTACAGCTAACTCTTGTTGCATACATTTTTCAAGTCAAAGCAATCAACTCTAAAAATTGTGATGGTGTCACACATTTTATTCTAAATCTTGTAATTTCTCGGTATCTTTTCTATTGGTCTACTTCCTGAGGCTGTATTAATATATATTTAAAAAACACTCCATTTTCACTGAAAAGAGAGCACGTGATCCTCGCAGTCACCACTGCCCAGACAAATGTAGAAAAATGGCCTTCAACTCTGAAAATTCAAAAATCAGAAGACCAAGAGAACAAATCCATGCAGGATTATTTTTTTATCAAGTCACAATTTTTCAAA
>JANIJG010004302.1:4129-30482 GCA_024611175.1 Megaceryle torquata | reverse complement strand
GTCCCCTCCCAACTGCTTGTGCACCCCCAGCCTGCTCACTGGTGGGGTGAGGAGCAGAAAAGGCCTTGACTCTGTGTAAGCTCTGCTCAGCAGTAACTAAAACATCTCTGTTACCAACACTGTTTCCAGCACAAATCCAAGACACAGCCCCATACCAGCTACTATGAAGAAAATTAATTCTATCCCAGCCTACACCAGCACAAATCCCTACAACAGGAACCCTAAAAGCACAGAAAGCAAAAGAAAAAATAAGACAAACTGAACATACTGTATTTCCAGCATGGTACTTTTTTCAGGCTTATCTCTCTTTGGAGTTGTGCTTCAGGATTCCTGTATTTATTTTCAACAGAAGAGAGCAATTCCTGAACTCCGATACTCATAAAAGAATAAACCCAGATGATCTAAAACTGCTCAGGGAAAACTATGGCAGGGGGAGCAATTTGCCAAAATCTGCAGCAGTGAAAAGAATAAACCTCAAATGTCTTTGCTTCCAGTGCCTCCCCCTGCCAGAAAAACAACCATGGTCTGAACAGTTGAGGGGTTGGTTGGAGTTTCTGCTCATATTGTTTTCTTCATTAAAATAAAAAAAGTTTTCTTTCTTGATATATCTGATGCCCTTAAAGCCCCATCAGGGACATAAAGTCAAGAACCCCTGTGGCAGCATCCTTCCTTCACCTGCTCATGCACCAGCACCAAAGAGCAGTCAACATTCAAGACAAAGCTCAAGCCACAGCCCTTTTGCAGGGCTCCTGGGGCTCATCCTCCCTTCAAACAGAGATCTGGCATGTGTCCCCTTTGACCTTGGGCTTGACACCTACGTGGAGGACATGCCATCATTAACGAAGCCTGCTGCCACAGCGAGGGAGTGGGACACAATGAACATTCCCTACCCTGCAAGGCTATTGCTATGAGAGCAGCTTCCTTTAAGCATGAAGAGATAGCCCATTCCTCTACAAACTCCAAGGCTGGCCTTGTAGGGTCATCAGATTGTCTTCCAGCATGGGGACTGTGGTGGTTTTTCAAAGAGCCCTGCACAAGCCATTGCAGTGCATCACCAGGACAGCTCAGTTGAGCAGGAAGCATTGCCCTGCAGAGGCACCCAGACATCATCCAGAACTTTGCTGGGCAACCCGAAGGTGTTTACGGCTACCCTGGAAGTGTGGCCAGAGATGGCCAGCTACCAACCAGGGCTGTTTTATGCTCCTGGGGTTACTTCCAGCAAACCATACAGCCCCTCTGTGCCCCAATTCCTTCCTCTGGGAGGAAGGATATATTTGATGCACTTGGAGATCTATAGCAGAGCAGCACAGCAGCCTGTTGTTAAAATCCAGCAGAATTTGAAATCACCCTTTAACCTCTCTTACCTCTGTGTTATCTTCCAGTGAAATGAATCTCTCGTATCTGCCCAGTCCAGCACCTTCTTGCCAACAGAGTCAGCCTCAGCCTTGCCTTCCCTGACCCCCTTTTCCTCCAACACACTCGTGCAGGCACATGCACGCGGGAAAAGTGCCCTTAGCACTGGAGGGGAGCGAAAGACAGAGGAAGAGCATCAGGTGGAATGAGAGATAGCAAAAGCACAGGCATATCAGACGTCTCCAGGCAAGATAACACGATAAATAATCAATCAATCCCTACAAAATCCTTAAGTGCTTGATGTATCCTCCTGCAAATTGAATCACTTCTCCTACCAGGAAGTTCTCTCTTGTAAATAAATGAGAGCAGAAATGGCCCATATTGAAAAATAATGTTGTTAAAACCACTGATTAAGTTTTACACAAGCATATGAGAGCAAACTAAAAGGTTTTAGCTTTTTAATTTAAGAAATGAGGAATATGATATAATTTCAATTTGTGATGAGATAAGATGTTCTCGATATTGTGGCTTCAATTGGATTATATCCTAATGTACTTTTATAAAGTGTCAGGCTAGCTGCAGATTAAGGTATGTGTGTAATATTCTTTATTAACAATTTAATGGACTTGCTTTCACTCTATCCATCTTAATCAGTGTTTCCAGTCCACCTGGGAGATCTAGTTAGTACAGAACCTGAAACTCCAACCTGATGAAAGGGGGAACTCAGTGATCCGTCAGTGTCAAAAACAAGAGGGAAACACTGATAAAAGACTGTCGAGGATCATCTTTAACCTCCTGTCATCAGCACCACTCCAAAAGCTCTCAACAACCGCTCTTGGAGTCACTCAACGAGACATATGCCCTCCTCAGATCTGCATCGTTCCCTTGCCAGAATATTAAAGGGGCTTTTGGCAACAGGCAGGACTTCCCGGATCACAAAACGCAGTTGCCTGATCTCAAGGGACTTGCTACTATAATCCTATTTTACAGTCAAACGCCAGTGCAAGAGCAGTCTGGTTGTGTGGACTCTCCAGTGCTCGTCCATAGTCTCTGCTCTGGCGCTTAGACACTTCCATCTCATTTCCCTCTGAAATTTATTCATGACTAGTTTGTATCTGCATGTTCTGGTATCAACACTGGCCTTTAGCTTAACTAGCTCCTCTCCCTCCCTTGTGTTTATCTGCCTGTGCAATCACATCTCCTCTCATCCTTCATTTTGTTAGGCTAAATAAGCTGTGCTTGTTCAATCGCCCCTCATGAAGGGGCATTCTGACACCCTGCCCCCTCTACTGACCCATCTCTGCACTTCTTCCACCGTTCCAGACTGTGCACAGCACTCAAAGTCCCACTAGTGTAAATGTTTTCCCATCTCTTCTGGGAATGCCATCTCTCCAGATAGCTCCAAACACCCTTTCATTTAAGCAGCTGCTCCCTGTGGCTGGCTCCCACTTTCCAAGCACCCGTCTCTTCCACCCTTAGACACCCCACAAGGGGCAACACCTCCACCCCAGTCAAAGCTTTTCATGGTGCAGGTCTTGGTGAGAAATTGCTATTTCACACACATGTCAACCCACCACAGGGTGACCGGGATGACTTGTGATATGCTGCATGAGATCTCACCAGGAGCCGGTACCCCGCCTCCTGCCTCCCCCCTCCCTGCCGCTCGGGCTGCCGTGTGTGTGCACAAACAGCGACTTGGTACGTGAAACCAGGAGCAGCAGCCTTGTAAATAATGGCCAATCAAGGAAAGAAAAAATATGTATATACATCTCATCTCCTTTAATTCCCTTGCAACGCGATGATTCTGCAAGGGTGGGTCGGTCATAGCTGCAGGTACTCCCGGACGGGGGAGGAGCACAAAAATGAAGTTGTTTGCGGCTTTTGATTCCATCCCTGGAATTATTTACAGCTGCAGGCAATATTAAACTATGTAGAGCAAGTGTCCTCATTTACATGCTAATTCATTTATACCCTCTGGATTGATTTCTCCAATTCATTTTCAGCCCACTAACTCTTCTGATATGAATTATATTATCACCTCCAGAATGGCAGCAGGGAAATGTGACGAAGCCACCCTAGCTCTTCTGATCTCTAATTGCCCTCACTGTTCAGAGCTGGCGTGGCCAGCTGCAGCCTTGCCTCCTGGCTACCAGCACCCAGCTTCCTTCCACCTCCTGGAGAAAAAAACAGTGGTGTGGCTCAGAGAGTGAATCATCCCACCTCCATCACTCGGTCCTATTCTGGGGAAGACCCAAACGAGCGGACCTTGGGCTTGCTGCCTTTGGAAATCATTCCCTCTTTCTGCCAAGGAGGAGGAATCATCTCATTTCAGAGAGCAAAACTGAAGTCCATCTGTGTTCTGCAGCAGGAATTCCCAAAGCCATAAGGAAATTGAATTAATCCGCGACTTCCCAAGGGCCTTTCTGAGGCTTCTCAGCTTTTCACAGCAGCCTCACACCATACCTGGCAGACACGACACATCCCCAGTTCTCCTTGCTTTGAGAATGAGGTAAGCACTGGTGGAAAGGACACAGTGCCCAGGGGGTGGAGAACAGGGGGGAAGCCTGTCCCTAGGTAACAGCAGCTGGAAGCTGTAGGGCTTTTCTCCCACCGCACCGCTGTCACTGATGGCTGAACGAGGATTAGGTATCTTTTACCAGGAGCCCTACCCAAATGCATTGGCCCACCCCCTGGAAGACTTGGCTCAGGTCTGCCAACATAACAGTGAAGAAAGGAACTGTCTCCAGCTCTGACTTTACCTAAGCAGAAAGGTGAGTCTCCAGGTAACTGGCTGGACACAAAGGAGGGGAGAGAAGCAAGCCATCAGCAAATGGAGGAGGGCATGTGCAATGATTCAGGGTGCAGTGCAGGGCTGCCTGCCTCCCCATCTCCCCTAAAATAGCTGGGAGGTTGTGCAGAAGGCTAAACCCCAGCTTCCATAATGCGGTAGATTTCATCAGCCAAATATCTCAGTGAGTTGCCATGACACCATTTTTAGCCCTGGACCAAATGCATAGGCCAGACTTCGCTCAGAAAGTCCATTAAAACCCCTATGCCTCTGCACAACGGGCCTTTCACTGCTGTTCCTCATGAAGTTTCAGCATTTGATATCTTGGGTTTTTTTAAAATATATATATATATTTTTTTTTTTTTTTTAACAAATATTGTCAAAAATAAAGAAACATTGGACAATACAACTCTGTGCTCCAGGTTTGTCCCTTGATCTGTGGCATGGGTTGATGCCTCTTTAGCAGAGGACATCTTCTGCTCTTTGACTCAGCATTTCATCATGGACTTCATCACTGGTTATGAGTGAGTTCAGTACTGGGATATCCTCACTCTGCAGAGCACCTGCACATCCTCTCTCCTTGCAGCCAGAGTCAGGTGCATCAGTCCTGTGATCTTCAGTGGCAGGACATCTCTGTGTATATCCTCCAGAGATACTTTATAGGCACTGGTTAATCAAAGTGCAAACCCAAGTCCAGTACCTGTGCGAGTTGGCAGCTGAGGAACCCATCAAGAAGAAAATTCTCAGCAGGACAAAATGTCTGAGTCTGGACCACTGTGGTTCATCTAGCCAGATGCTTCCCTGTCCCTTTGCCCAAGAGGTCATTCATCACAGAAACCCAACCTGTGGGATAGACACCAACACTGTGGTACATACAGACATGTCCAGATCAGATAAACACACATGGCATTTAGGATTTTAATAACTTCCAGAAGCCTTTCTACAGCCTAACTCCTTCCTTCCTCTCATACCCAGCAGCAGCTGGGCAGATGTGCCAGAGGGACCAAATGGTCCAGGACTGTTGGAAATTAAATGGGACCACTTCGCCTCCAAAATGCTGAGCAAAATGAAAACTATAGGGAAATGAAGACTTTTTTTTTTTTTTTTTTTCCTGTCTGGCATGAAAAGGGCAGCTTTTTGTTCCTGATTTACACCATCTGAAACAATTAACTTGTAAAAGCCGAGATACTGTTTCCCTTGGCATCCAGCGTTTATTGTGCTTCAGACCGTTTCAAATGAGCACTTGGAAAGGAGAAGGAGCCCCTCTGCCTCCTGATCACTGGAGGGAGAAAGTTGTCCTAAGTAGAACAACAGACTGTCCCTTCTTAATGCCACTTCAAAGCTCCTCGGACAGGAAAATTGATAATTGCGTCAAGTACAGTGTTTCTAAACTTCATCATTTAGTGCTGAAAACTGGGCTATTGAATTCATACAGTTCTTTGATCAAGACCAGTTAATTAAGTTATTCCCTTGATATGACTCTTATCACTTTATTGCCAGACCTACATCACACTTACGTAATTCACATACTGGCTTTGATATGCATCATATAAGCTTCCCAGACCATAATCACTGGGTTTCTGTAGATTCACTGCTACCTTACCAGTTTCACCAATGGCATGGGCTATAGGTCAGCTATTAAAAGAGAGATTGTGTGGCCCAAAAGGCTCCTGGAATTACGTATGGACTGTAAACTAGACCAGTGATTTCCTCCAGACCCTGTGATTTCCTGTTACAAACTCTCAGTGCTTCCCCTGTATCCTTTTTGAAATATGTCCAGCAACATTGATAAAAAGTAAAAAGCTTATTTTACCCTCATTGGCAAGACAACTGAACTTGATCTTTTGCTATTCTGTTACAACAACATCACACAGTAGGAAGTAGTGGTAAAATTGAGTGTGAATTCTGAGATACAGCACATCCTTCACTGCACGAAGGCACAGACATCCCTGTTTCAGCAGCTTTCCCCAGATTTCTCCCACCCATTCCCCTCCCACACTCCTTAGATCAATCTTCTGCCCTGGCCACCCCTCACAGAGGCTGTCCCATGGTCTCTCCTTGCCACAGCAAATGGTTTCTCTATGCCAGGCAGCTTTCTGTGACTCCTGTCATTCCTTCCCACCCAACACCTCCTGACCCTCCATCTTCACAGCCCTCCTCCAGCTGCCCTGTTTCTGGCCAACCATCCAGGGGCTCTTTCAGCAAATCCTTCTCCTCACACTTCTGCTTTCCACAGGAGAGTGACAAGCTCCAATTTAGGTCTCCACAGTTTTTCTTGGGTTTATCCCCTTAAACCGGATTAGCGAACGTCTTAATGTCAGTGACACCAGTCACAGCTCACCATCTGATCCTGCCTTTCAGGATTTGCTACATCTATGCACTTTCCACTGCTAAACTAGATCCTGTGATCTTTCCTTCCAAGTCCTTCAAGCCATCATCCTGCTCATGGACTGCTAGTTACATACTCTTCATATCTAGAAGATGTCCAGAGCTCCTCCTCCTTTCCTCAACCAACGCCTCCAGGATTTGAATTCTTCCAACTCACTGACAGCCTTTGTGCTTTCCCTGTTTTGATACCTACACCTTTATCTTTCAGGCTCTCCTTTGTTTTGAGATACAGTCCTCCTGAAAAATTCATGGCATCACCTCCTTAGGCCTCCTTTTTCTTTGGTATCAGATACAAAATTTTAAACCAAACAATTCAAGGCCTCATTTCCACTCATCTGACCCATTCCCATATTGAACTTGCCTGGAGTGGTGTCCATCCCACCAGTTTGGTGGGGCCTGGCCACAACATCCATGTCCTCTGGATGTTCATTCTTCCCATCTCAGAGATACCTTTCCCACTGCCTTTTGCACACAAAGAAGCCCACATGGTGACTCCTCTTGCTGCTTTTAAACCCCCTTTACAGACTAATGTCCTTCCCAAGCCTGTTGTTATGCACTCCTTCATTCTCCATCCATCTCTATCGCAAGGTGGAGATGCTACTCTCCATTAAGCAGCGCTAAGCAGTTGCATCAGGAAGTCTTTTTCCTCCAACCTCCATTCTTTTGCCCCAAACAAGCTCATAAACACATTGGGAGCAACCCAAGTGCTTCATCAAACTGTCTGGATAACCTCTGTGTTCCTGACTTTTAGCTGGTCCCCTGCTCTCCAGGTGGAGGTGAGGGAAAAACCAAGTGCTACGAGAACAAGGACCAGCCTGCAGCCCTTGAGGGGGTTCTGTACTTGACACCCACTCACAGCCATGGGGAGAGATGGTGTGAGCTGCAACTCTCCATCATGGTCCTTCCTTGCTGGGGTGTGATGGAAGAACCATTGAGAGCAGCCTGGAGGAAAGGTAGGTCATGGTAGGCTCCAGCTCTTGGCCTGCTCACTTCCATCACACCTCTGGGTGCTCCTCAGCATCCCCACCATGGCTTGCTCTGGTCCCCAGCTCATTGCATGATGCAAAACAAAGTCACGTTCTCTTTATTGATCAGGCTGTCCCTCTCCATACATGTTCCCTTTGTCCCCCCCTAGAATAAAACTCCAACTGAGAAGAGTCACCAGCTGGAGTTTAATTTCAGACTCCAAGGCGTATCTGGAGCCAATTTGCAATGCGCTTACTCCGAAAATCGCCCTCCCCTGTGACGCTTGACAGCTCCAGACCACAGTCCTGCTCTCAGCTCCGAAGGAAAAATGTTTTAATTTGTCACAAACCAATTATAGCGTCTCATCTATCCCTGAATTACTCATCTTGGCTACAGTCTAGGACAAAGGGCCCCTCTGAGAGGAGATTAGACATGGATATTAACAAGAGAAAAAGTGTCCACTGTCTCACCTTGCTGGGGACGAGGCTTCCAAAGAGACAGGAAAAGGAAACCCCTCCTGACTGACAGCCGGAGGGAGGGCTCCCGTCCCACAGCAAATCCCTCGTTTCACGCGGAAGAATAGTCACGACAAACTGTGTATTCAAATAATATTCATGCATGGCAGATAACAGAGTCACGGCTGGCAGAGCTGCAACATGAATATAAATAACCTTCACTCCCTCGGTTGCCGCCACAGACGCACTGCCACGGTGCCGGAGCACGGGTGGAGGGGCTGTCAGCGCGGTGCATGGGTGGGAGGTGTGTGGGTGCCTCGCCTGAGCTCCGTGTGCCACCCCTCTAAGGAAGCCCCTTTTCCCTCAAGCCCTGCACTAGGCTGGAATGACCTCTGATGGACGGCCAGTATAGAAGTCCTCTCCAGCCACCTCCTGTGCTGTCAGGCGTATTTGCTGCTCTCACAGGATGCACCAGCATCCCTCTGAGTTCTCACTTTGGACCAAATCTAGTTTCCCAGGCCACAGGTCCCTCCAGACTGGTGCTCCTTCCTTATCTCCCCCACCCTGTGCTGGTCTCAGGCGTTACCCTTCACCCCAACAGCCAAGGACTGAGATGAGGCACAACCTGGAGGGTGCTTTTGGTCTGTCCTGTCTCCTGAGCAGCTCAGGTACTGATTTGTCCAGGTGAACACACGAAAGCGGCACCCAAAACTCTCACAGGCAAGCGCTTTGCACATTTACAGTTGCAACCGCAACGTGATGCAGCCACTTAGCTCAGCAGTAGGGACAAAAAGCAGAGCTGGCCTCAGTCAGATGGATAGACTGGTGGGGTTGCTGCTCCATCTCAAGTTGACTCGAGGCATCTGAGGGCAGCCACAGTGCTTTCTTCCTCCCCATGCCTACTGCAGATCAGCTTTTCCTTGGATGAAGAGGGAGACGATGAAAGCCAATTTCCCTTTGTGCTCATGGCAAATAATTTGGAGAATTCCCCTTGTTTACTCAGAACTGTTAATGATGCGTCAGAAATTACCTCTGAGATTGTAATTAAAGAAAACAGCAGAAGAGAGAGACATACACACACACACAGAGCCTAATCACAGCTTCATCGGCAAGTCTTGAAGCACTGGAGCAGACAGCAGCCTCCCCATCACCCTAAGCCTGCAGAAGGGCCCTCAAGAGCCTCCTAAATAACAGATGCTCAGGGGCACAGCCCCCAGGCCCTGTACAGCCCCCCACATTCCTTTTCAGCTACAAAGAAAGCAGCAGTGGCACTCTGGGTATCCAGGAGCTGATGAGGCCACAAACCCAACTGGAGGCCATCAGGAAATGAGCAGGAAGCTCAGCCCCCTTAAAACTATTTTGGAAGTGGAGCAGCTGACCTAGCAGAGTAATGAAGCTCTCAGTCATTGCTGAAATGCAGACACCCACGTGCACACAACCACCGATCTGTCAAACCCCTGCTAGCCTGACCTTGGGGTTTGGCGTCAGCTGGGGCTGGGGCACAGCACAAACAGGCCTTTCCCGTGGAGAATGGCGGGGAAATTGATTCCAGTTCAGTTAGAGAAGGGTACCTGGATTGCCTAATGACTCGGGGGTGATCGCTATGGAGAGGCAGCCAAGAGCTGGTTTCCCATCCCAGCACCTCCCTCCCTGCTCAGTCCCAAGGCCAAATCCTCCTGCTTTGCCTCCTGGAGCACTTCCAAGGGGGGGGATGCAAAGCTGCTTGTGCCAGGAGAGCAAATGGGGGTCAGGTGGGGAAATCGGCTCAGCCAAAAGCAGCCAGCGAGAGAAAAGCTGTTCCCTTTCTCCACCTTAGCCAGAGGCTTAGTTTGTCTCGGGTTCATTTCAAGCCTTGGATTAGAAGAGTGGTGGAAATGTAAATCCTTTGAGTTCCAAATTCAAGGTAGAGGAAGGAGGAACAAGCTGGGTTGTCCTCATCTTCACATCCAGCAGTCGTCTGGGTATGCACCTGTACAGGGCCTGGTACTGGTAGACCCTGGCCACAACCAGACAGCAACACTCCATCAGTACAGAGAAGAGGTTGGGTGTCTGGGCAGGATACATTTGGATGGCTATTCCACTGTTTATCTGCTCGTCTTTGGTGTAGTAGTAATTGACATCAGTCTTGAAGTCAGCCTCACACTAGCCCATAACCTCCTGTCCTGAGGGGTGTGGTGAAGAAGGCTGGGGCCCTGTCTCCACTCCCATTCTTAGTATTTCTCAACCCAGAGATCACTTAAACCTTTTAAAGCCACAAAGCATTTCCAGGTGAGCCTCATATCCCCTAAACCACAGTTACCATCTCCAACAGACTCCAGATGAGAGAAGCAGCAGAGTTTGCCCTTCAAACCCTCTCTTTGGAGGCAGGTAAGCACAAAGCCAGCAGGTGTAACGAGTGCCTGCTTTCCAGCAGCAGTTGGCCTTCTCATGACAGCAAATGCTACAGCAGGTCAAAGCACTGCAGGGCCCTAGGGATTGTTGTTTAAGCACCTTGTGATCGTGTTCCTGCACAGACCCATTTCCTGCTTGCCTTCAAGATAGGCGAAGGTTAAACCACCCTGTGCCTCCTGGAAAGGGAAGGATTGGATGAGTTTGGATGCTGCTGCCACTTCCAAAGCCATACAGACTAAACTTCTCAAGGCTGGAGAATATGAGCCTCTAAAGATGAAAGCTCAGCAATAATGACAGCTTGGAGTAGGTGTAGGAGGGGGACCCAGTCATTAAGAAGGGTACTTCTCTCCTTCAGCAGAGGTGGTTTCAGCTCCCTCCCTCTCAGCTGGCAGTGGGCACAGACAGGTTTAATTCTGGGGATTTGCTAGTAATGCCCAGGTCTGAAAGAGGGGCGCTAATCCCTCTCCTCATGTCTACACACAGCCCCAGAAAAGAGATTTGCAACAAGCAAACTGGGATGGCAAGGCAGTCTGCCAGCCCCTCTGGTCAGCACGTCCCCCAAAACCAACTTGTCTTCCCTTCTGGGTGAACATGGGCCAACACAGAGCAAGGAGTGTGGTGATAGTGCTTCCATCAGCGTTTTACCTGATGGTGGTGGAGACCTCAACCCTGGAGGGTTTTAAAAATCACATAGATGTGGCGCTGGGGAACACAGTTGAGTAGAGACCTGTCAGTGCTGGGGTACTGGTTGGACCTGATTATCTTAAAAGCTATCTTGCAACCTAAATGATTCTATGATTCTGTAAACTGCGGTTGAGCCTCTCAGGTCACCAATGCCACAGCACAACTATGTCAGAGCAAGCTCTGCCTCTTATCTTCTCCCCAGACTGCCGGCTAGGGCTGGGATGCTCAAGGCTTGGGGACATGTGACACTAAAGCAGCAAGGGAGAAAATGCACTTGCTTGAGAGCTGGGGGGAGTTTGACACGTAAATGGAACCATTAAGAAACCCTTCGGTGCTGCTGTGCTCCCAGGACCTGCAGTTGGTCTGCAGTCTCTGGGCAGAGGAGCCTCTCCAGCACAGGTAGGCCAAGCTCCTGCTACCACTCACAGCTCCAGAGAGGGATCATCAGTGCTCACAGCAGCCAGGGCAGTCCACACCCAGTTACCTAGATGCAAACTCACGCTGGGATTCTTGAGACTTGCTCCAGCAATCCTTTATTGGACAAAAGCATATTCAGGTACGGGGTGTCCTGCCACATGTACACACATGGCACACACTGTGGACACCAGGAACCCTGCTGGGCGCAAGAACCTCCCTGAGCAGACCCCTGCGGTGCCCAGGGCGGGCTGCCTGGGACAGAGAGTCCCACTGCCACCTCGTGGGTAAGGGATGCATCGCCTCTGCTTTGCCACCGGGCACAGCTGGCAGCAAACCTCCTCCGGGCAAAATCCCAGGTTCTGCTGGAGAACAAGACCTGCAGAAACCTCAAAGTACCTGTCTTGGAGAAGGGAAGTCCACACATAGGAGAGCTAAAGACATCAGGAATGAACCTGATCTTTCCCTGCCTGTGTCCATCGCTGCTCCCCAGGCTGACTGGGAAGAGAGGACACTGACACACAGGGCAGGTGTCTGGCTGTAGTCACTGGACTGAGGGAAGAGTAGAAAGACACTGTCAGCAGCCCAGCACCCACTCAATCTCCTGGTCTCACCAAGATGAAGAGCAGCACCCCTTGAGGGCGCTTGCTGTCCAGGAATGGAGCCTAGGAACTGAAATACTGGTCCCATGCAGAAGACTCATGGGTGAGGCAAACCATAAATTCCCTTCTGCTCCCAGTTAGCACCAGGTTGTTAAAAGAACTTCTGTTGATTTTCAGTAGAATGAGCCACTGACAATGAAAACCCTGCTTCACTGTGAAGAGAAAGATGGAAGCTACAAATCTCCCCCACAGAGGGAACAAAAGCAGTGAACAAACCCTCACAGCTTTTAGAAACCAGCCTACAGCACCTCCCAAAATGAGGTGTGGAAAAAGAGCACTGTTACTGAATCTGCTCTGGGCCTAGGCCATCCCACCCCACAGATACAGAGGTGGTTCTGCTCTCTACCTCCCCCAGCTGTGGGGCCTGCAGCTCCAGTTTGCACTGGTGTATTAAAGGGGAGGCCCTCAATCTCCTGTCCCACAGCACCTCCCTCTCTGCATCTCTGATCCTGTCTGAAGAGCCACAGCACACACAGGGAGGGGGAATGGCCCTTTCACAGACCAGCATGGCATCCTTGGTACAGCCCTGGCTGACCTGAGCAGGGCACCGTGGGGTGACCGGTCGTGCCGTGACATGTCGGGCCGTGCTCCTGCGGTCAGGGCTGCAATGACCCAAGCAGTGGATGGGCAAATGGAGCTCTGCCCTCCTGAGCTGCCAACAAGGTTGAAGCCAGCTCTGAGCTAGATCCACTGAAGGAAAACTAAAAAAGTCTGAAAAGTCTATCTTCTGGGAAACGTATTCTTGGACCCTGTACCAGGGTCAGAGGGGATTCACACTGTCCCTTTGGCCTGCAAATCTTCAGTCTCCATGTCAGGGAGCAGAGGAGCCTCATCACAGTCTTGCATGACTCCAGGAGAGGAGCACTGAGGAAGGAACATACATTTGATGGCCATCTCTGGGACACTGGGCAAAGGAAAATCACTCCTGAGCTTTACTCTTATTTTTCTGCTTCCATATTTTGGACAAGCGGAACTTGTTTTTCTTCTTTTCTGGTTCCTGGCTCTCAAGAGATCCATCTGCAGGAGAGGGAGCAGACACAGAGCAGGGTGAGACCCACAGCCCCAGTGTCACCCAGTGATGCTCCATAAGAGCAGAAAAGGTCCTTACCCAACCTCTGAATCATGTCTGCCAGCACTTGGTCCTCCTCTTGCTCTCTGTAATGGAACAGCATGGCATTAGGAAACTTTGCTGTGTTTCATGACAAGGTGGCAGACACTGAAAACCATGCAAAGAATACTGTTATTCCTTCAGCCAGATATGACCAGCCTCCATAACACTTCAAGCAGGGTGCAGGAAAAAAACACAACCCACAGTTAGTGGAGTCCTGAACATCAGCAAATTTTATCTGGTTCCCTGGAAAGCAAGGGCCTCTGTGGGGATTTCCAGACTGTGGCAGTGCAGCACTACAGCAGAGAGGCCCTTCCCCCACCTGGCCTATGAATCATCCAAGTTCACCAAGTTGTGGGACACCACCATACTCAAGGAGATGAATAAACATTGAGACACCAGGAGCCTACAGAGGTGCTCACCAAAATCAAGGACAACTGCTGCTATCTCCTTGGGCCTGAGCAAGATCAGAGCCAAAAGCCTGGGCATTACTAGAATCCTTGAGCTGGAGTCAGCACCCTGAGGTCAAGAAACAGAGGCTGCTCTCAGCAACAGGAGGCACAAATCCAGCTACTTAACACAACAGTCTTCCTTTGAACTTGGGGAAGATCAAACTCTTGGCTACAGCTGATCTTTTACTTGCTGCAGCAGATGAACACATTCTTAGGTTCATGTTCCCAGAGTCCTACTGCAGCTCCTGTGCTGCCTCCATCCTCCCCATGTCCAGCCTTTCCCTCTCTTCCTCCTGCCTTCTCCATTTTCATAGCCCTTGTCATCAGTGCTGAACATGGCTGCAGTCCCAATCTCAGCTTCTAACAGCTGCCAAGGATGCAATGGCAGCAGTACTTAGGACAAGATGGCTGGTGACAGGTCACCACTCATCTCTCATGGAACAGAAGTCTGGATTACAGCCATTCATCCACCCCTACAGCTTGGGCAGCAGAGGAAGTACAATGGTAATCATCCTGGTGTTGGCTCATCTCTGGCCATCTGAGGGCCCTCACCTGAGCCTGTCCTCATCCAGGCACTCCACGATATTATTCCGATCATTGACTGTGTTTAGGTATGACTCCAGAAGCTCCTTCTCTCTCTCCTTCTCCTTGGGTGTCTTCAGTTCCTCTGCATGAGACAAGGGAAGCCCATGTCACAGCTACAGGCAAGTACCTCCCCACTGTGACTCCTGCCTCCACCCTGCTCCAACAAGTCCCTCTCACAGGCCCAAATTTTATTATCCTCACACACAGAGGCACATCTTGTATCCCCTCAGAAAGTGCAGGTGGGTTGGATGTTACAGGGAGTCTGCACCTGACAGATCAACAGCATAGTCAGGAGACATCTCCCAGGGAAACTGCAATCCCTGGCAGTGTCATTCAGATAAGAAGAGCATCCCAGGTCTGACAGGCAGAGCAGAGAGCTCCACACAACTGGGACCAGCAGAACTCTCAGTGCAGCCAGTCCTTACCTGGCTTGCTCATGAGGTGTCGCAGCTCTGTCTCAATGTTCCACTGCTGCTCCTCCAGCTTCTGCTGTTTCATCCTGGAAGGAACCACAGAAGTGATGTTTTACTGCCCCTCCATGCCCCAGGGCTGCACCCTTCTCATGTCATGCTGATGCCTCATCTCTGCATTGACCACCACTGGGGTAGGGGCTGGTGGGTTGCAAGGAATCTTCCTCAATCACATTTTTAAGGTTTCCATCCCTACAAGTTCACCACAGACCCTGGATGTTCATCAGTGCTCAAAGGCACCCTCAGGCAGTTCTTCAAGAGATGTCCCTAAGCCTTCCACATCCCACCAACTCTCATTATGTTTTGGGGCTGCCATGCTCCCTGCCCTTCCTTGCTTACTGCTCACAGGTGAAGCGCACAAGCAGACAGGTGAATTTCTGGTTGTACTTACTTGTACATAAGCTCTGATTCCTGTCTGAGCAGCAGCTGTTTCTCATGGATCAGTTTGAACCAATCCACCATGAGGGCATCCTCAGTCTCGTCTGCAAAGCAAACAAAGTGCAGGACTCCTTCAGAAGCTGCATTAGCTCAGTCTCCCCAGCTCAAACACACAATCACTTGCAGGAAAGCCTAGAACAACTTATATGAGCTACAAGCAACCTCAAGTGAAAACAGCTCATCTTTGATACTGCTGGCTACCAGGGAAAGGATGCAGATCACTCTCCACAGATCCAAGGAAGCTGCTCACAGGTTCCCTGCCACAGGACACCCAGCTCATCTTCCATGTGGCCAGCCCAGCCCTGCCGTTCTGAATGAACCCACTAAGCCCTGTGAAACTGGAACCAATCACGATGACCAGTCTGGCTTTGGCATCCAAAAGCCAGATCGACAGCAGCCTTCCACTCCCAAAACTCCCCGATCCATAGCCAAATAAGCACAGGACCTTGCTCAAACAATAGGTTAGGAAACAGTCAGAGAGGCTTCAATATTCCCAGGGCTTTATCTTGCTCTACCAGGTACCTTTGGCAATCTGGTGTCTCACATGTAGCGTGAGCTCCTAGAAATGGAGTCAAGAATACCCAGGGGTAAGACACGAGGCTCACACCTCCTCGCCATAACAGAGCTGGACCCCAGTCTCCCTTACCTCCCTCACAGCCACGCAGCTGCTTCTCCAGATCCACTCCTTTCAATTCCAGCTCATCCAGCTGCTTCTCAATGTCATGCACCTTCTCCTGGATTTTCTCCTCAGGGAGATAGTCTGGGTGCAGCTAGGACAACAAAGGCAGGACCAAATTGAGCTCAGAGGCCTCAGACTCCCTGCTGAAGTCACAGCCCAGCAGAGATGGGGAATGACATAAGGAGCACAAGTGCAGAGCCGTGTCCTGGAAGGGCCAAGTCAGCAGAGGTGCAGAGCTGGCTGCTCATAACAGAGAGGTGGCCACTGTGAGATTACAGGGCCGTGATACACACACTGTGAGCGATAACATCTACCCACACTTGTCAATCCACAGACATTCTCCCTCCTTTCCTGACGGACATAATGGCTTCCAGAATTTTGTTTGATGCTGTCTTATTCCAGCTTCTATCGTCCCCCTGCATGTGAGATAACCAACAGCCTCTCCATCTTGTTTCTGTCCCAGAGCCTTTCACTCTTTCCCTGGGAATTCAAATAAACCCTCCCAGTGAGGCAAACCGTGATGTATCTGGAGAAGCACTCCAGCAGGATACCAAACAACCCCAGGCTGTTCCCCTTACACCTGCCTTACAGCCGTACCTTGGTTGGGGACACCACTTCAGGGCTCTGGATGCTTTTCGGAACAGGAGGTTTAACTAGAAGGGAGAAAAAAACCAAAAAACACAGAATGCCACAACAAATGTTAAATAATTCTGTGATGTAGGACAAAACCTACATGCCTACACCATCAGAGAGAACAACAGGTCCCTGCCACCCAAAACAGGGCACTGATGACACACGCTCCTCGGCACACCTGACTAAGGTGAGAGCTGTGTCCGCAGGAAACAGCACAGCCTGATTTATGTCTCGTGGCTGGACACTCAGATACCTTCAGGTCACAGGGCGCTGCTTTCATCCCCAGGGCATAGGCAGTCACCTAGCTCAGATGACTTGGGATACTCCACCCAAGAATACTGACTTCCATGTTAATTCGTTACCTTGTTAAAAGTCAAAGTTATTTATTGTGGCACAAGCCACCCCTTATTAAGCTTTCAAAGGACAGAACAGAAATACTGGGTTACTGTGGCAGGAGACGCCAAAATATACTTAGAAATGCTCCTCTAGTGCTCTTGTACAAAGAAGTATGAGTAAATACTGATGAAACAAAGATGGTCTAGGGGACCTTAGCATATGTCTCAAGAAACTAAGGTTCAATTCCTTCCACAAAACACTTGGTAGGTGAGAAGTCCCTTAGGTCCTGCTACACAGAATTATTTAGGCCCTGGACACCTATTAAAATCAATCCTTAAGCAATGTGTATTTGTTCCACTGTGCCTCAGCTTCCTCTGCCCAACTGTGCTGCAAGGATAACTACAGAAGAGTGTGAGGTATTTGGATACCCGAGGGGCTGGGCTGGATAATTACCACAGAGAGAGAACAGAGTCGTACGTGGATGATGTGATAAGGAAGAAGAACTCCAGTATCAAAAGAGCACGGCTGTAAGAAAGGCAGCAGCGGTGCAGGCTCAGCACACACAAGGAGAAAGACAGGACAGACAGACTGGAAGAGTCTCGGGAGAGTATCTGGCAATTGGTGCTAACTGGAGGAGGAGCTCAAGGACAGCTCTTCAGTTGTCCAGCCCTTGCCCTATTGTGTCTTCTAGGAAGGGTATAAAAGAAGATGCTGGATGCAGCAGTCAGCTGTATTGTCCCTGAACTGCTGGCCTCTGTCAGGGTTCTCTTCCCACTGGATGCTGCTGGTTCACTGCCCTGCACACCACCTGCAACTCACACTTCTCTTAAAGGTTCTTTCAAGAGGGACCTGGCCTGACATAAGCAGTCTGCTGATTCCACCTGAGCAACAGCTCCCGCTCCCAGTCTAGCTCTGCATCTTCAGGCTCCTGAGTGATCTCTGCAGCACCTCCAACCAAGGCAGAAAGCTCCACCACTGGTCATGAAAAGACTGAGGTCACTGGGGGCAGAACACCTAGTAAAATGACACTGTCTTGACCAGCTCAGGTCTGATATCCCCTGATAGCCTCAAGTTCTGTCTTGACAGACACAGGATGCATTGGCTGCTTGCCTGCAAACGGGAAGTAGGACAGTTGGCAAGAAAACCCTGGAGCCTCCTTTCTCAACAGAAAACACAACCTATGCCAAAGAAAATGCATGATCTACAAGCATGCTCACCATCCACGGGCCCACACAACACACACAGGACTAAGGGCAGGAATGGTCGTTGACTGTTCATAGCATGAGTGCTGAGATAAAGACCTACACAGAGGAGCAGTAAGTCTGTCCTTAATCCACCAGCTGCCAAGTGACAGCAGCAAGAGAAGAGGCTTTCAGATGGCAGATTGCACACAGGTGAAAAATGGGGGGAGACTGCTGGGAAAGTTTCCCATAGTGGGCACTCCCCAGCAGCAATCATTAAGCTTTAGAAAGATGGCTGTAACACCAGCCTCCCTTAACAGCTCACTTCCTGGGAAAGAGGCTGAACCACTTGGCTGAGTCTGAAGAAAAAGAAAATGGAAAGTTTTGGGAAAATGATGGCAGTGGAGCATTATCAGCTTCGAAAACAGACCACACAACTGGAGTTCAAATGCTTTGTAGCTGTCAGAGGTGCAGGCTAAGGACAATGTTGGAACCAGATAAGAAACACTACAGCTGGGGCCACCAAGTCATCAGAACCCGTCCTTCTTGCTCCAAGACAAACATCAGAGTCAAGGCCGAGTCCTGCTGTGAGGACCTTCTAGTCCAAACAGATAAGACAGAGCCAGATGGGGTAAGGAAAGCAAGCCGAGCAAACAGGACAGCAGCAAACATCAGGTTAGTTCCAGGAAGTAACATTTTCATTGTGGTGGAATATGTAGAAGCAAGGACAACTGGGCAAAGGAGGAGAGGTGCAAAGTAAAGCTGTGGTTGTACAGGAATAAGGATCTGGATTAAGGGTAGGGACAAACTGGTCAGAACTGGTCAGTACATCTTTGACAGTCCAAGCAGCAGCAGCCTTGGCTGCTGTTACCATGGGTCCCGCCAGCTGGAGTCTCTGTCTGACAGTCCTCTGCATTCCTTTCATTTCCCAAAGCCACTCAACTGGAGAGTGCTGGGGAGCACATCAACTAGATCCCAGTTCCCTGAATTAGGAGATGGTCCTCCTCATAGCTTTGAGTCTAAAGAATGATGGGGCAGTGACCTTGACAAATCCCTATTTTAATTTCTTCCCTTCCCACCAAATTCTTTGGCCAGTCTGGTCCTGCTTAGGCCAAGCTGGCTAACAAAAATTAATGACACAGATTTTTCCCTCATGACAACAGCCACAGAAAACTCAGAGACACATTTCCCATACTGACCACTCAGGCTGTTCCCTGACAGTGCAGAGGAGAAGCAGCCTTTAAGCAGCAGAAGAGACCTTACATGTGACAGTGCTTTTCTTCAACTGGTTGCCCTCTTCCTCCTTGGCAGAGGCCCCAGGGTCTTCCCAGCCTTGCTTTGGATTTTGACAGCTGCTGATAAGCTCTGAGCTGGGGATCAACCTCTTCTTCATGAATCCACCAGATGAAGCTGGATTAAGAACAAGAGACAGGTTTTCGTAAAGAAATTTTAACTCTGATCGCATAAAAATCCCTTTATTGCCCAGCATCTCTGGCACTCTCCACTAGCCACTTTCATTTCTAGTCCTAGTTCTCCTCTCTTGGTAACAGTGAGGGGCACAAGCCCAATGGAAACAGGGAGAAACCACCGATTACAAGGCCAAAGAATGACAGAAAGGTGAAGGAGAATAAACAGTTGGGAATCATCATCAAGATTTCTCACTATTTCACATTTATGCAAGAGAGCATAAATCTTGCTGTCTTGCAGAAGGGCAGGGTACCTTGTACCAAGGCCCTCTCCTTGGGGAAGGCTGGCTCTCCAAATAAAGGCATTACAGGGCCAAAGCAGGTGCAGAGCAAAATTCCCTGAAAGCAAGGCATAATTTCCACCAACACGTTCCTGACCTGTGCCTCACAGCACTAATCCCTGTCCCCTGCCTGACTAGCAAAATGAAGGCAAAGCTTATATCCTTCATACCAGAGTCCTGCTTTGCTGATGGAACAACTAATGGACTTGGCTTTGTCTCCTTGTGTGCTGGGCTCCCTGTTCCCACCTGGGAGTTATCAGTAGGTTTCTTAGAGCCACTTTGATCTCTGCAAAGAAGAAAGACAAAGGTAGGGAACCATCTCTCTTGCAGAATAGTCCACAGGAAGAGTTCTGGACATCCTGGGTTGGATCTCCATTTGGGGTGGTCACATTTTTCTAATCAGAGTCCAACAGTTTGAAGTGTGCTTTCCCTCCCCAGAAACTAAAGCCTTTGCCTTTTCCATCAAATTGTTTAAAACAGAAGCATTGAAACACAGGAGCTCCTCCCTCCTATGTGCACACAGACCTGCAGCAACACACAGACACAAGCATGGACATCCCTGTTCACTTGCCATGGACACCCACCAGATCCAAGACACTTACTTGTGGGCTACAGGCTTCAACAGAGATCTCCACTCTGCTGGGCTCTCAGATTTGTCTTCACCAACATTCATGCTTCCTAAAGAAAGGAACATAGCAAGATAATACCAGATTCAATAAAAAGAAACAAGCCAGATTTGAGCCTCAGGAGGATCTCGGGAGATAAGCCACACACTGGCGTAGGTACTGTGGTGTTACTGCAGCAAACCAGTACCAGTCCAACAAGTTTAATGTGGACAGATTCACGACCAATAGGTAGTAAAAATTTTGGTGGCATTTTGCCCCTTTCATCTCAAACGCTTTAGGTCCTATGCAGATACAGAAACACGGGCTTGGTGTAAACGAACAGGCACGCTGAACAGCAATAACACAAAGAGATCAGATCTCAGAAACCAAAGGATGGGGTAGGAAGGGCGAGAAAAAACCCGCAATTTTACAGCAAACTGCAGACAGATACTGCTTCCAGCCCCAAAAAAGACAAGACATATGGAAGTGGCTGAGACATCAGGTGCCCCAGAACATCATCCCTTGGCCCACTACTCTGTCACCATGGTGGAAGCTTGGTTCAAAACAGACAAAGAGGTTGGGTGAGCCCCAACTGCAATCATGAAGTCATCCTGAAGTTCTGGCAAGGTCTCCCATCTGGGACAGTCTACCTAAGCCTCTGAAATCCACCATGGTCCCAACATTTGATGACTGCTACTACAAATTCAAATACCTGGAGATCCTCAGAGAAGAAAAACTTGCCATGCTAGAGGGAGCAATTGCACAGGGACAAATGGAGGTGTTTTGGTCACCAGAACTGAGAAAATCCATATGTGGTGGTACAGACAGAAAGTATAGGAGTCACTGACACGTTCATTGTCCTTGTCCAAGAGAAAGACAAAGTTGTCATGCTGTGTCCAGGCAGAGTTCTGTGTGCAGCCATCCTCACCTTTGAAGCTTTTCAGCTCTGGCTTAGGCAGAGAGTCAACAGGTTTGCTGGCAGTGTGGCTCTTGGGCAGAGGGTCTGTAATCTTTTCCTGTTTTAGTGCTGTGTACCCTGTTTTGCTGGACTGTGCTTTTGGAGCTGGGGTCTGCCAAGGGGAACTGGTGGGAGAAAACCTGCCACTGCAAAAAAGAAAAACCTAGTGAATCTTTTTTGAAAGGATGGACCTTTTTATTGGCCTCTGTTCCAAAGGCTTGGATGAGCCCTTCTATGTATATTTAAATCTCGGCCACAAAAGCAGTCAGGGAAAAGGGAAGAAAGATGCAGGGACTTCTGCAACTTATCCCAAGGATCATCTTGGGAGTAAAAAGGGAAAGAAAAATAGTACTTACCTGCTGGATACTGAGGAACCAGTGGAACTGAGTCCTCCTGCCCTGTTTGGAGAGGTGTTTGTTCCAGCCAGGGCCTGTATAATATAGTTACGTGCCTGATCCTTCTCAGCATTCACTGGACTGACCTCAGTAGTGGTTCTGGCAGAGGCAGTTTTACCAGGGCCATGAGAAGAAGGGACCTGTTTTTCAGTGTCAGAGGTTTTATTGCTGGAGGACTCTAATGACTGAAAAAAACTTTCCCGGGCTTGCTGTGTTTTTGTTGTGGAGGTTGTCCAAAGAGGCCCTGATGAGGTACCCACACAGGAAGCTGTTTTATTTCCCAACGTGGTACCTTTGCAGTCATCTGATTTATTTACAGCTGAAGAGGACCACAGAGTATTTACATTTTTGAAGCCAGAGCTTCCAGAGGATGAAACAGATGGCTTGGTTGAATTAGCAAGGCCTTCCTGGCTGGGTTTCTTCAACACCTGCTCTGGTTTCTTGGGTTCTGCTGCTTTCTGGAACACCCTGGCAGCAGCATGGGCTGAGGTACTCTCAGGTTTGTTCCCAGTGCTGTGGAGACCAGAGATCTGGACATTGTCTGGCTGCTGGTGGCTAGTACAGATGAATGTACCGGGCTCAGGCCCAGCCTTGTAGTTTCCAGAAAGAAGCACATTCCAACACTGCCTGCACCTGTGGATATAAAAGACTCAGAAAACATCCTCCAGAGCTCTGGGAAGCCATTGACATAGAGCTGAGAGTGCAGACACAACTCCACCATTAGCACAGGAAAGGTGGAGGTATCACACTGTCAGAGAGCAGACCCCATGTGCACATTCCTCAGGCACCAAAACAGGAGCTGATGATAGCATGGCCTGAAGCAGGAAAGGTGTGGATGAAAACAGACCTGTGCAGAGAGTTTCCCCTATGCACGGATCAAAAGCAGGCTCAGGTTATTTCCACTCTGAAAAAATTGTCCAACACTGTTCTGCCTCCAGTTCCAAAGGAACCAGGCTGCCCCTCTGTGAGCCACAGGCCTGTGCCCCCACTTTGAAAACCTGTACCTGAAGCAGTTCCTGTGATAGAGCTTCCCATCCACCAAGTAACGCTGCACCAGGTGCACGTGGTTCCCACAGACCCCACAGCTGCTGCTAGGGATGTTCTTGCTCTCTGCCAGGACCCGTTTCTGTGGGCAGAAGCAGTGGGTGAGAGGCAGCACCGTGGCCCTGCATGCAGCCCCGAGTCTCCCAGGTGGGCAAACATTCGACATGCACAGCCGGCTGGTTAGGACAGAGAGGTGATGTCCAGAAAATCCCTGCTCCCACTAACCCCTTGCTCCTCTGAAGTGGAACAGCCCTCAGGAGGTCAGAGTAAGAGGAACTTGTTCCCACAAAGCTAGAGCACAAGGGTGTTTTGTCTGCCTGTGGGAAACTGAAGTGCAAAAGACTTTGATTTAAATTAGTTGTCAAAGGGCCTTAACCTTTTGAGAGAGGAACTTCCCTTCTTCCACCTTGATTTCATCCCTACTCTGATTAAATTATTGGAAACAGCTTCAAAGCAATGTTTTCTAGCAAAAATAACACATTATGTTAAAGATCTCCATCTTCAAGATCTAGGAACAGTGTAGCCGTGTGCTTAGACACCCATGTCCTATTCACCACTAGATGAATTCCTGCTGACTGATGGCTTTCCAATGACTCCACCTGAGTCTGTGCAGTAACCAGACATCTCAATTAAATCCCCCACTAAGTCCTTACCAGTAGGATCCTCAAACTAGCCTAATACTCTACTTCTGATTGACTGTATAAAGAACACCCCAAAACACATTTCTTACTGTGGTGACTGGGGAGGTTTCTTTTGGCTTAGCTCTGGCTGGTGGGTGGGCAGGAGGCAGTTTTAGTGAGACTGGTTTAGGAGGCTCTGAAACAGTTTTCTTCCCAAGGGGCTGCTCCTGAGGTTCAGTGGAAGGACGCTTGATTCCAGCCATGCCTCCAACTGGAAGAAAGGAAGAAGGAAAAATTTTAAGGGAACATAAGGAAAACCCAGGAATAATTTACAGTGTAATAAGATCCAGAGGTATGGATACTTGGAAAACATGCAAGATAACTTTCAAAGCATACAAGAGGACACAGGCTTCCTTCACAAGCAGTTCTGCAGTAGAGAGAGGGGCAAGAGGTGACAAGTGAACTCTACCAACGTATGCTGGAATCATCCAGCAGCTGAAAATGCTGATTTGTTTTCTTCACGGGGAATTCTATGTAGGGGAATAAAAAAGTGGAAAACTACAAAACACCATCCATCAATGGTGTGAACAAGACCTTGGGTTTGTACCTGGCCCATATTTTGGCTGGAATGGATCCCCAGTGAAGTAAGCACTGCTGTTAGGTATCACAGCAAAGGAACTGAAGCACGAATGGTTTGCTTCATTCAAGTTGCTGTGCTCCAGAGTCCCTATACACCCTGAACACCTTCACTTCTGTGGGTGTCCACCCCACATCCCAGGTGTGACTCCTTGTCGAATGCAGAAAGGACCACTAAAAATGGGTAATTCTACAATGACAGCCTTGGAGGTGCCATGGTGGTGCTGACGTGGAAACCAAGACTTGCCACAAGAAGCCTGCAAGTGTCCAATCCTCTTTTCTTTTCATATGAAAGAGAAACTCTCTAAATTCTCAAAAAGTGGAGAAGAGAGAATCTCCAGCACACTTCAGCCAAGAAAGGAATAATGCTCTGCACCCTGGGAAGTACAGGCAGACCTCTCTGGGAAATAAGGCTTCACGCACAGTTTTTACGGACAAGACCCCTCATCTGTCTCATGGCGATGTTATTTTTGCACCATTTCCTGTTCTGAATGAGATGTCTCTGTGTTCCTTGTAGCAGACCTGAGCCACAGCTTCACTTTAAGAGTGACCAATTAAATGACCATCTGTCTGGAAAGAGATTATACCCTTCTCAGCAAATACAGAGAGAGTCTGGGCAGGGAGAAGAGAGGACGTCTCATTCCCAGCAGTCCACTCCCCAGAAAGCTCACTGCCCAAATAAACACCCAGGGTTCTCCTAGCACAGCAAGCAGGGCACTGGTGACAGCCAACTCAGCAAATGGTTCAGAGTTGGGCCACCCCCTCACTTCCCACTTGTGCCATTTATCGAATTCCCAAAGCCCAGCACAAAGACGGGTGGTTTCAGCCCTACTCTTCTGTAAATGCATGACCTCAATAAAATATGGGCCACTCGCCCTCTCTGGCCTCCTGTGTCCTGCTCGAGCCCATCGAAGAGCATGACTACGGCATTAGGAGTCTGCTTGGTGTCAGAGGGCACATTCCTGGCTGGCCTCATTTTCAGACACACACATTCACCCCTGCAACAGGAATGCAACCAGAGTGTTTTGTGGGACACTAGAGAGTATAAAAATATGCTGTGCTTGATGACATGGTAGGCAAGATGCTGGAAGGGAGGGCGTAAAGACCCCAAACTGACCCACATTCCCACCACTTGGCACAAACACCATGGAATTTGGTTGACTTCAATTAGGATGGTTTTAGAAGAAGAAATAATAAAATAAAAAAAAAAAAAGAGTGAGGAGGGAAGAGGTTGTGGAGGAAGAGAAAAAGCATGCTTAAATGTGTAAAGAGGTAGAGAATAGGGAAGAGTTCAGACATTCAAGGCAGCTCTCAAGAGTGAATTGTGCTTTCTTTCCAAGATGTAGGACATTTTTAATACATATCTGTCTTCTCCATCTAGATTCACCTTAACCAGTTAAGTCATTCACATCCCACTTTCTAAAGTTTCCTCTGGAGGAACCTGTGAAATTGGTTTACCAATTATTTTGTATGAGCTTAAAGCCAAATATAAACCAAATATAAACCAAGTCTACAATAATGCTCCTGTGAGCCCAGATAAACTGAAAGTAATGCCTTGGCAGCTCTGTGGCCTGTTTTATGTTTGAAAGAATTGCTACACAATTATGCCAGCTAAGGGGGTCAGTTTCTTCTGCTTCCTTCTATCACTACTGCTGTGCTGCATAAGCCTGACCACAGATGCTGTTACATTGGCACAATCTCAGACAAGCTTGGCTTTCTTAGACTCCGCGTTCTCACCAGCCCTCCAGTGTGGCAAGGACTGAAGCAGTGATGGAGGTGCTCAAGAAAGGAAAGCTGAGGTAGGGACCATGGAGGGGAACCTTCACTTTTCCTGTCTGGCTGAACCATATGAAATTTTAGATTTTATGTTACATTTTAAGGGAGTAGATTTAAAGACAAAGCATGGCCCTATCCCCTTCCAAAAGCACTGGCACTACTGTAGGTCAATGTGTAAAAAGTTCAGATCCTCCACTGAAATCATACTGGTATCAAGAGGCTTCTGTGCAGTCGATTTTACCTTTCCAAGCTTGTTAGGACATGAGGGAAAGCACAAAATTCAGCCCAGATCCTTCCCAGCCCTCCAGAAAATATGGTACTTACTAGGAGACCGTCCATGGAAGTAGTTATAATACTGGGAAACATAAGTGAGGATGCTCAGCCTGTCTGGTACCCTCAGAGCAACCATATCCTCTGCATCTAGTAAGGCTGGGATACCCAGCTCCTCCTCCGCCACTCGAAATGCCTAGAGAAGGATAAAAAAAAAAAAAAAAAAAAAAAAAAAGAAGGGGTCTTGTCCAGCCCAGTCAGCAGAGCTGCTCTGCATCAGAAGAAAGAAACCCCACTGCAAACAGCCCCCCACAAATAA
>JANIJG010004301.1:107144-134273 GCA_024611175.1 Megaceryle torquata | reverse complement strand
GAAATTCAACAACAGCAAGTGTAGAGTTTTGCACCTGGGAAAGAACAACCCCAAGTGCCAGTACAGGTTGGGGACTGGTATGTTGGAGAGCAGTAGAGGGGAAAGGGACCTGGGGCTTCTGGTAGACAGCAGGATGATCACGAGCCAGCAGTGTGCCCTTGTGGACAAGAAGGCCAATGGCATCCTGGGGTGTATTAGAAGGGGTGTGGTTAGTAGATCGAAAGAGGTCCTCCTACCCCTCTACTCTGCCCTAGTGAGGCCACATCTGGAATATTGTATCCAGTTCTGGGCCCCTCAGTTCAAGAAGGACAGGGAACTGCTACAAAGAGTCCAGCACACAGCCACAAAGATGATCAAGGGAGTGGAACATCTCCCTTATGAGGAAAGGCTGAGGGAGCTGGGTCTCTTTAGCTTGGAAAAGAGGAGACTGAGGGGTGATCTCATTAATGTTCATAAATATATAAAGCATGAGTGTCAGGAGGATGGAGCCAGGCTCTTTTCAGTGATGTCCAGTGACAGGACAAGGGACAATGTATGTAAACTGGAATATAGGAAGTTCTACAAAAACATTAGGAAAAAAAATTCACTGTGAGGGTTACAGAGCATTGGAACAGGCTGCCCAGAGAATTTGTGGAGTCTCCTTCTCTGAAGACTTTCAAAACCTGCCTGGACGTGTTCCTGTAGACTCTAGGTGATCCTGCTTGGCAGGGGGTTGGACTAGATGATCTTTTGAGGTCCCTTCCAATCCTAACATTCTGTGTTTCTGATTTTTTTATTTTTATTTTTTAATTTTTTCCCCCCATTTTTTTTTTTTTCATTTGTAACTTTGCTTTCCAGTATGAGGAGGTTTGGGAATGATGGAATTATATCCAGCTCCACTGTTACAAGCTGCACTAGAGAACTGCATAAACAGCTGCAGACTGGGAAGTGTTTGTGTGGGTGCTGTGTAGTTGGCCTCAGGCAAAGCCTGGAGTGTGCCTTAGGGTACTTTTCTGGTCTGTTAAGCTCCCCTTCCTGACTTTAAACTGAAGTACTTTGAGACGAGTACCTAAGATTTCTTTCAACAGTACCTGAGGATGCGAATACACCTAGTGTAGGTGACCGACATGAGTACTTGGTAACAGAAACTTCTGTTTACATTTTAGTTGAGATAAATAAAATAAAGCCACTTAGATTTGTCAAGTTTTCATAAGGCAGATTTGGTTTATTTTCTTAATTGGGGCTGAGTGTGAACTCATCTTCCCCACTACCACAAACTGTGTGGTCCAGTTCCTACATTTAGGGAATTCTCAGATGAGCTCCATCACTTGGTAAACTCCTTCCCTCGATATAGCATCTCCCCTGCTGTAAAAACCTAGATGTTCTGTGGCTCTGATGTGCTGAGGCTAAAGCTTAGGTGGGATATTCCTTTGGGATTTGAACTTGACTTCTCCTGTTTACTAGGCAAGAATGTGAGCCAGCTAAGCTATTCTTGCTGTGTAAACTATGTTCTCACTGATCACCATGCTATCCAGAATAGTCTGGAGTGAGCTCTCCAATGGTCAGTAGTGTCACTGTCCCTGAAGTGGCTTTCCAAGTCATTTAGAGAGGCAGCATATGGATTTCTATCAATGCTGATGATCCTGCTACTTCATAAATGGAGAGCATAAACTGTGTATCTCTTTTTATGTGATGCATGATTTAAAGCTGGTCGTATAAAGTAATTTTTTCTAAGACTGGTAAGTCCAAGCTTACTCTCTTGTAGTGATCATAGAAATCATAGAAAAAAATAACCTAAAAGAACTGTTGATACGTCTGCCATAGCAAATCTGCTAGAGATTGCAGCCTAATGCAACATCTGAACAATTTTAAAATTAGCAGGTTACAAATTCAAGTGTTATAATATTGACTGCATTTACCCACTGTATTTAATCTGGGAGATAAGACTTGGGAAAGAGAGCAGAAAGAAGGAAATAGGAATCATGAAGAACACGGAGGAATAGATAATATCTTGCTTGGGCAGGGCTAGTGTCTCTATTGAACCTGTGGGACAGATATTCTACAATCAGTACAAGCAGCCTATCTTCATAAGCAGCCTCTCCTGGGAGTTGTCCCTTGAAAACACCAAGGATTATGGCACCAACTATCCAGGTGTCATGAATATGGCTAGCAATTGGGGTGGTGGAAGTGATGGGTTTTTTTGTAGGCACCTCCAAACCTTTGTTGACAGAGACAATTTGAGACTGGAAGAAGGAATGTTAGGAAAATCCACTACTTCCACAAGGAGGTGTTCCCAAAGATATGATAGCCTTACAACAGACCTTGCAGCAGCTTCTTGAAGATTTATAGAATGACAGTGTGCTGGCAAGGCTATTGCAGTCTGAGCCTTGACTGACCAGTGGCTCAGTCCCAAGTGTTCCCTGTTGGGGTCGACCACATTTAGCTGCTAATGCCTTGATGGTCCACCAGTTCTGGTGAGAATAACTACTTTTAAGGCAGCTTTCATTTTGGGACTTGCTCTTGTGATGTATAGTCTTAAGTATCTTGCAGTATTATGACCTGAAGGAGAAAGCTGAAGGTCACTGTTTCTTCTAGAAACTACTTTAAGATTCTGTCTCATGTTCCTCCAACAAAGGGCTGACGGAATTTAATATCCCACTGTCCTTCACCTATCTGTAACGTCCATCCACCCACTGCCTGCGAGCATGCTGTGAAGCAGGAGTTTCTTGCCCAGATATCTGTCATTTCAGTGTGCTGACACAAGCCTGCATTTATTGATGGTTTAAGTGAATACGTCACCTTGGTCAAATGTGGCTGAGGAGTAAGTTTTAAGCCATTTTGTCTACAAGTCAGTGGCTTCTGGCATAGGAGAACACACAACTGGGGGTGGTAAAAATCAAGTACTGGTAGAGTGAAATCTGTTAAAGGCTTTTAAACTATGCACGGTAGTTGCTACAGTGTTTGGAAGAAGCCAGCTTTGAAAGATGGTCTTTGTTTAAGCTAGTAATTTTGGTATTCCTTTAAACAGGGTAATATCAGATTTTGACATATAAAAAGAAGGCAGTGCAGTGGGGAATAAAAATAAAGATAAAATATCCAGAGCCTTAGTAATAGATAATATTTCAATATGGGATCCTAAAGTCTTTTGTCACCTGCTCCTGTACTGATTGTTATCACCATTTTTTGGGTCTATTTGATCTTCCATTCAAGGGAAAGGAATGTTAGGTACTTGATCCCAGGTCCTCTAATCTGCCAGTTGATATGAAGGCCTCCTCTTCAATTCTATCATATCCTGAGGTAAGTATCTACCCTCTTCTCTTGCACTCTTTGTACTGTCATCGGGTGTCTCTTTGAGCCAAGTTTTGTGGTAATGAAATGGGCAGACTCCTCCTGGAGCCATCAGTGAGGGGCACGTTGTGTGGTGAAGGGCAGTGTCTTTCAGAACAGAAGTATCAATGAAAATCAAGTTGAAAAGTAATACTTCAGCTGTTGGCTGACTTTGTAATGAGATCCCTATAATATTTCTCTTAACTATGAAGGACATGTGCAAGTGATTTAGTATGTATGAGAAAAGAATATTTAGAATAATGTATTTGAATGTTAGAAATGAAGCAATGACATCTTGTTTCCCAGAAGCAATTGACTGATTTAATTAAGCCAGAAATTAGCCTGTTAGATGATGGCTCATAACATTTCTGGAAATACAAATGCATGCTAATTGTGCTGGCTTTACACTGTCCTTGTGGCAGGTTTCCAAATTAGTCATGGACATATGGGACAAGACAAGCTGTCTGTAATGGGGTGAAAACTGGAGGAGGCAGGAGGCCTCTTCTCCGAACCTGATGCACAGTGTGCTAGAGTCACTGCGCTGGAACATTTGCCATAGGCAGAGAAAACTTGCTCTGTTACTACGTGAAAAACCTCCTAGCAGAGCACACAAACAAGACTGTCCTATTGTGCAAGGGGGGATGTATATGTCCTTTTCATGGGCTGATGCTTGAACTATTCCTTTGCACTGGGACAGCTGTCATCTGTGGGCTTATGCCTGGTGTTCACACCTTCAATTTGTTTCAACGGGTAAATGCTGATGTTTGCATAGACATGTGTTGTTCCTGCACTGTAACAAAGTAGTCCAGCTTACAGTGTTGAAAGAGCTTCTTGTGTGTGTTTCTTCAAGAACCCTTTTTTCTTACAGTACCACGCTTCTGTTTACAAACCAAGTTGTGGGTTGTGGTTTTCGATTAGGGCTGCAGGATGTGGTGATAGAGTGCCATTAGCATTACTGACGGTCGAGGCACCATTTGTTAGCTTTACCTATGGGAGAAGGCATACAGCTTCCGTTCAGTGGGCGCAGATTGCCTCAGAGGAAACCTGGTTCAGCTCCATCTGTGAGTCAGGGGACCCAGTGACAGGGCAAGGCAGTCCAGGCTGGCTGTTCATGGGGTGACACCACCAAGGGAAAATGAAGCATTTTGGCTGCGGGCTGGCCAACTTTGGTGTGATGTCTCATAAAGCTCTGAAATACAAAAAAACTTTTCTGATATAAACTTGGTGAAACCTCCTTCATGTGGCTAAATTGTGCTGCCTCTCCTTGTGAAAGGAGGAAAGAACTGGAGGGGAGCCTGTTAGGGCTGAACAATTCAAGAGACTCTGCTTGTGAATTTTCTTAGGATGTTTTGCATTAACATCAGTCTGAGGCAGAAGAATAGAACTGGCAGCAGCAGCAGCAAGAGACCATACAAAAACATTTGGTTCAGAGAACACCAATGAAGACTGAACATAGAGGGAAATTAGTGAAGGTTAGTGCTGAGGAGAACAATTCTGTGAAAATGCAGGAGGTAACTGGGTACCACCTTGGGAGGGAAGACAATAGAGGAAGTAAGCAGGAAGGGAAGGCCAGAAGGGTGGAAGGGGAGCTTTGCTGACTGAGATGTCTGGGATAAAAGGGGCCCAAGAACCTAGCCAGATGTGAAGGAAGGGTGTGAAATGAGGTGTCAGTGTGCATGTGGTGTGGCACTCTTTGTATGGGTAGTGGGCCAAGGTCAAAGCAGAAAGAACAGTGCTTACAGAGATACAGTGATCAGAAGCAGCTCAGTCTACTGCAGAATCCTTTGTCCAGCACCCTGTGATCCCATAGTGCCTACTGCTTCTTGGGAGAAGATACACAGCACTGAAAAAATGCTTTATCTTTCTCCAGTGTTGATTCCTGCAGGCTGTCTCTAGACAGAGGGTTTCCAGAATTTGTCCAGATTCCTGCTAAGGAAGCGTCCACAGTCTGAGTGCCCACTACATGCAACCCTGGCACAAATCTCACCCTCCTCTGACTTTCACAGTGCGCTACAGCCAGGGTCCCAAGAGCAAGGATGGTGTAGATACAACTACAGTGCTTGGAAAATCTTCCATTGCCATCAGTGCTTCTCTCAGTCCAACTAACAGCAGTCTGTTTATCAGAGCTAAGACTTCCAATCCTGCAAATGATCACGATAGATGTCTATGAGATGAGGCAATGTATCTTCTTAAGTTCATTCTTTGCTTAGATCTTGGAGAATGTACCAGCCAACCCTATGTTTTAAACAAACCAAACCAAACAAACAAACAAACTTAGAAAAAAACCAACCTACATTAAAATTGCAAAGTCAGATATAAGCTATGAGATGCCAAAATTAATTTTGCCTCTACAGTCCTACTATGTCTCCATTGTGTTTATGCATTATAATGCCATAATTTACATAATTGCAAACTGCTTCTGGGCACAAAATGGTTTTGCAGTGTTGACTGTGGGCCCCAGCTTTGTCTGTTGTGGAGGGTGTATTGTGGACAAGGCAGGGGAGTTGAGGATGGTGATCCTGGAGTTGCACACAGTCTTCATTTCTGTGTTTCCTAACACTTGATACTCTTAGGAGCTTGATTTTGCAAACTCACTGCTCTTTTCAACAGATTTTACATGTAATGTAAAACATGTTTCAACACAGTGTGAATTTTATTTATTGCTTTTGTTATTGGAAGAAGGTAAAAATTTGGTAAAAAAAATCTCGTAAAACTGAAAAAGGTCAGGAAAAGGTCTTAAAATCTCAGGTTGGTTAAAATATTTTTGTTTAAGATTTGAATTAGTTGAACTTCTGAAAGATGTTTAAAATAAAAATGAATCTTTATTTGGTAGAACTGCCTGTATGTTATCTTCTCTGCAATCCCATCAGCCCCTATTGAACTCTTTAAAGTCCAAAGTGTCCTAGAACTCGATCATCACCTTGATTTAATGCATTTTAACCAGACCTATTGAAGTCATTGTGAGACCAGAGGCTTTGCTCAGCTGGAACAGCCTGAGCTCATCTGAGGAGATGCTATGAGAGTCCTCAGCCAACAGAACAGACTGTACTAAAAGCTACCTCTTAAAGCACAGTCCAAGCTATCCTTAGATTCTGCAGCTTTTCAGCCATGTAGATTGTCACAAACAATTATACTACAGCTACTAATGATAAAATGGCACATACTCTCAGATCCCATAGTGATGAGGCCGTAACTTTCTTCTATAATGATGAAGATAATCTAGACCTTTTCTGTTTCCTTTAGGAGGTAGGTAATATTAATGGATCATTTTCTAGTTAATAAAACAATATGCTTTTGATAATTGCTTTAAGTTGCCAGCAACATATTAGTCAAATCTCTTTTGGATTCTTTTTCACTTTAGAATGCCCAAAAGCAGTCAGCACAGATATTATCATGGAGAGTTCACAAAATATATGCAGCCATATGAACATGGTGATGTAAAAGTAGAATTAATTAGAAAAATATTACTTGGCTTCTGCTGTCTTTAAAAGGATACTCGTTTTTTTTTATTTTATACTGCATGTAAAAACAAATGCTTAGAATGTCTCAAGTATGAAAAATCAAAGCTTCCTACACCAAGTAGGAAACTAGTCTTACTTTTGTTGCTTGAAGTTGAAGGCCTGTGATACAAAAGGTTTTTTAAATTGAAGTTCAACATAAAGCTAGTTGGAAGTGACTTGAAGTTTTTTACTTTTGTTTATTACCATCTCAAAGAGAAAAGCTTAAACTGAAGCTGAAGAAATAATACAAAACAAAACAACCAAAAAGAACTGTGACAGAAAATTCCAGAGCCAAAATATTTAGTCTTGGAATTGCTGTGATGATGCCTTATGGAAATAGTTCCGTTGTTTTCAATTTTTTTTTTTATCCAAAACACTTTGGTTACTTCTTCCAAAATCACTGTGGTTTTATTCATGGAATAGAAAAATAGTGCATCATGACACATGTAATGCACCACAGAGGGAGGCCCATAATGAATAGAGATGTAATACAAACACTCCCAGGAATGATTGTAGCAACACATCCAAATAGAAACATTTTGGCCCATAGCTTGCTTGCTCTTCCTCAGTCATTATAATTTCTAAGTTCCTCTTGCTGGGACAGGATACAAGTCAAAGAAAAATACATTCATGTCTCCTCATGAAGAGGGAAAATGGCAAAATAGGAAGGCACGTCTCATATGACAGTGAATCTTTCCTAGTCATGCAAACCCCTTAGTTGATAGTACTCCATCTCCTACCTTCTTAGGTGGGCTCATACTGCTTATATTAAGAGGCAACAAACCCAAAAGCTATTCTTGTCCTTACAGAAAGCACTTCATGTCCTTTGGATTGTTGAAAAGATGGCAGAACGAATGTGCTTTAAGATTCATTTCACCCTTTTGAAGGCCACGGTATCTTAAAGGGTTATTGTAAACAGTTTCACAAAGGAATTATATCATGTGGTTCAGGCAGCTTAACTCAGTCACAGCCAAAAGACTCCTACCAGTTCTTTGCACTTATATATGTGTATATATATATATATATACACACACTACGTTTGTAGTTCAAGTTGAATAACCTCCATGTATGAGGTACTGTCCAACTGGAAGACAAGGAGAAAAAAAAAAAAAAAAAAAGAAAAATACTACATAACTTGGCCAGATGAAATACCTCTGAAACTGTTAGAAGAAAATATTTTCTCAGGTCTCATCCACAGGCACCATAATGGCACAAAGTTCCAAACCACATGGCTGGGCATAATATGCCTCCCAGACTCCCACAGTGAATCCCGCACTGAACCAAGCATTTGGTAAATACTGAAAGGCTACAAAATGACTCAGTCCTAGTTGAAACTTGTAGGTCCTCTTAGAACTAGCATTTTCCACTGTCTCTCTTCATATTGATGCTTTTGGGCTTATGAAACTCTAAGTTTGACTGTCCTAAATGCCTTGCACAAAACCCTTACCCACTGTCAGTAGTGTCAGCTGCATTGAGTACATTTCTGCTGAGAGTTTTATGTCTTTCTACCAAAATGAGCTTGGTACTTCACTGCTTCTCCATGTGCCCTCCATCTCATTGTCCTCTTGAAAAAGTGTAATGGAATGTGCAAGCAGAAATATTCCATCCTTCATCTGAAAGCTAAATAAATATTTCCTAAACCAAGATATTTTTTTCTCTGTAGTTTTTGTTGTTGCTGTTGTTTGTTTGTTCGTTTGGGGAGGGCAGCAAGTATTGTTGTTTGGTATGATTTTTTTCTTTTCTTTTTGGTTTAGTTCATGTCAAAATATTCCTGGGATTTATGCCATAAACTTAACAGAGTGGTAACTTGTTTGCCTAACATCTTTATTCTTTATGTGTCTCCCTTTACAGCTGAACTTCCCATCTCACAAAATATCAGCTTATGCTATTCTTGGTGAGCAAAAATGCTCCTTGGCAAAGGGTTTAATTTTAGTTGAGGTGCATCAAATTTTGAGTTTGGAGGGAAACTCCTATATTCCTTCTCACAGAGGCTCTGTTCTTTCTGGATGCTGTAAAGTTATATATGCATAGCTATGCACTTGGGTCTATGTGAGATTATGTTTCCAATCTGTCTAAGAAATTTCTCTCTTATATGGAAAAAAGGTTGTTGTAACACATGCACAGTCTTCTACATGTTAGAAGTGGGATTGCACTCAAGGTGTGACTGTTTTGAGGGCTTTTAGCATCTTACAGAAGGCAGATTGCTTGCCCCCACCTTCTGAGCAGGTAAATTTCAAGAAGGAAATAGAGGATATTAAAAGCAGACACTGTGTCAAAGGTTGTCTGCCTTGGCATAGTACAAAGTTTGTTTAATATCAGTGGTTGGAAATCAACCTTTGATTACAGATAACTATATTTTTAGACTAATTCACATTTTCTTTTTAAAAACCTAGGGTGGTCATTTGGTGAGCCTGACCCTGGGAAGCAATATTTTCTTAGACCATTGATTTTTGAAAATTGAAGGGAGTATGTAGTCATCTTGAGTCAAGACCAAACCTTTTTTTCACAAGGAGACTCATTAATGACAAGTATCTGATGGAATTAGAAACTAATTAATGTTGCCCAATTACTTACTTGTCAGTCATCTGTGCTGCTGGTAATCATTTCAGCTTCAGGTAATTATCCCATCTCTTTATGAAAATGTGTATTTTTTCCTTTTTAAGTTAACCTCCCATCTCAAAACTTCCAGTTTTAGAAATTCTCTCCATAGTGCTGTCAGTGTTGATAGTTTTGCCTTCGCAGTTTCATATGCCATCTGCATATGTTGACAAAGATAATTTGCTCAGAATTATCTGTATATGCAGTGATTGTGATATATTTAGGAATATTTTATAGGTCTTTTTCATATATAAGATCATAGTGCGATGCAGGGAAAACTGCTCAATTCATGGTTTAAATCAGCTCAGGATTAAAGCAGTTTTGTCTTTTTATTAAGGCTGTGTAATGACCTGGCAATCAGTGAGCTGTATGCTGAGGATCAGCATATAGCTGATCATCAGTATTGCTGATGTTGATATTGATGCTGAGTATCAGCAATACAACACATAAACCACAATAGGAGATACTTTCAAAATGTTAGTAAACAGCTATAAACTTCTAAAGACCCTTCTATAACTAAACCTAAAGAGTCCTAGTCTCACACATGCGTTGCTGCGGGCATGCTGCTTCCCAGGTTGTGTGAGTTACAAGCACACACCCCTCTTCTGGAGGTGTGGATCCCCCTCTTTGCACACACCTCTTGTAGGTACCTGCATAATCCACACATTAGATGTACTTATGTGTTTATCTGATGGACCCTCTGCTAATCTATGCACCACAAATACCCCCACACTCCTGGGGTGTGGATCCTGCTCACCACACCCTGACCTGCCACCAGAGAGAAAGCTGGTGCTGTCAGGCTGAGGCAGAGGCGAGGTGCCCACAAAGCAACTTTCGGCAGTGTCAAACCAGGTTTCACTGCTGCTCTGTATCTGCTCCAAGGTCTCTCTCCACCTACCACAAACTTTTATCATTCTTTTTTCCTTCTTTTCAATCTGCTTATTTTCTTGAAACCCTTTGGTAAGCCCTGATTACCACTTCAGGTAAGAGTTAACTGTCAAACTTCATCATTATTTTTGTTATTCTATGGTGAGTCCTCTGGGGCCAAGTATCCTCTCAGGACTGTCAGTTTCAGTATTAATTGTTCACACACGCAGTTTACCCTCACACCCATTTGGCAGCATCTCTTGTAATCCAGTGCCCTTTGCCACGCAGAGGTGGTGTGAACTTTCCCACAGTAGTGAAAACCTTTATTCCCAGTTCTGTTATTAGGGTGGGCTGCCCTCAGGAAAGGCCCTCACCCCATCAGTGCTGTCCCTTACACCACTGAGTACAGTCCACAATTTCAGATATGTAAAGTCCTGTTAGATGACCTTGGTAATGGTAGGTGAGTCCCTATTGGAGTCTAGTAATAGCCCTAACATTTGAGCTGAACAGACATATATTTCTTCTGATTTCCTGACAAACCTCATGGTCTTGAGAGTTAAGAGTCTGTTTTTTGGAGTGAAAGAAGAAACAGCTGTTTCTGAAGAAAGCTGAATTAAATAGAAACACCTTATCTCAAAGCTCCATCTCTACAAGATACCTGAAGAACTAATTTTGGGATGGTCAGTAGTTAGGTTTCATTCTTCGATGTGGTGACAAAGACCAGGAGCAATTCACTGAAGGGTAGTGTTTGTATGAAGACTATTACCAAAGGAGAAAACATCTCAAACTACAGAGAAACTGGGAACGACAGGCAAGCAGCCCACCTCTGGGGCTTCCTTGTACACAGGGTGACTTTCTGACGGCTCCTGAGAGCTGCACAGGGTTGGAGGGTGCCAGGAAGGTGCCCAACCCGCAGCGCCTAGCCGTCGGAAGAGCACTTCAGCAAACAGCCTCCTGTCCCACCGCGGATGGTCCCCTGCGAGCAGCGCTGCATAGCCCCGCTGCAGCGCCCGCCGCCTTCACCCCGGGCTGCGGGGCCCGGCAAATCCCCTGTCTGAACACGGCCGGGGCAGAGCCGATGAGGGCCGGAGGGCTAGGCCGGCCGGTCCCCGGGGCGCTCCGCTGGGCACTGCGGCGGGGGCGGCCCGCGGCCGCGAGCGACACCGCGGGCAGAGAGTGAGCCGTAGGGGGAGCCCCCCAGGCCGGGCGCTGTGTCTTTAAAGGCCGGGGCCGGCTCACGGCTCCGTCCTCCATCGAGGCCTCCCTCCAGCTCTCCCGCCCCCCGGCCCGGCGGTGCTGGGCGCCGGGAGGAGGCGCCTGCCGCTAACAAAAGTCTGTAGCGACGGCTCTCCCTTTCCTCCCCGGGCAACAAGTGGTTGGCGGCGGCTTCCCGGGGGAGGCGGCAGCAGCCGAGCTGCGAGAGGGAGGAAGGAGGAGAGGCGCTGAAGTACCGGAGGAGCGCCAGCCGCCGGTCTGCAGAGCCTGCGACCGGGGCCGTCCTGCTTGTGGATTATAACTGGAGCCGCCTCCCCTGCCCTGACACCGCGGCTGGAAACCGGGACGGGAAAGGCGCCCCGTTACAGCGCTTTTCTTTTTTTTTTATTTTTTTTATTTTTTTTTTTTAATTCTCCCCACCCCGTCCTTTGTTTTTGGTTGGGTTTGGTTTTGTTTGCTTTTTTGAGAGGGGAAGGGAGAGTGTCGACCACCCGAGAAGAAGTGGAGGAAGTTGCAGGGCTACTTTGGACATGTCGCCGTGAAAACTCCCCGGGATTTCCCCCTACCACCACACCCCGGCTTCACTCCGTCGTCCGCGGTGGCCCGGCGGCCCGCGGTAGAGATGCTGCGCGGCGGCGTGGGGAGGCGGCGGCGAGCATGAAGCCGGCAGGATGGGAGCGAACAATGGCAAGCAGTACGGCAGCGAGGGTGAGTCGATGGGGAAAAGAGGGGTGCTGCTGTAGCAGCAGGGTCGCCCCGGGGGAGATGCCGGGGAGAGGGTCACCTCCGCGGCGATTCTCTCCCGCGCCCGCCCTCCCCGCCTGGGGCTGGGGCGACCCCCGCCGGGACGAAGGCCTCGGGAGACCCTTAAAATACTCTTAGTTAATGGTTTTGGTTTGTTTTGTTTTAATAGCTGGGAGGTAACTGCTTTCTCAATTCACGATGTAGGGGCGTCGGTGTCGCTTAAAATGTGGAGGCAGCTTGACGGTTATGGCAGCCTAACTTTACTAAAAACTTTTAGAGCGCTCTTTGTAATTCTTTTCTACTTGTCTATATCCCAGGATCCTTATATTATGCGGTATGGTATATGACTGCTTCCTGTCTGAACAGAAAAGAAAAAAAAAAAGATACAAAAAAAAAGAAAATTAACCCCAGGAAAGGGGGGGAGAGTTAATGTTCTCCAGCTGTTATCCATAGATTGTACTCCTGCAATTTCGCTTCAGTGAAACTTTAGTGGGTTTGGTTTTAGATATACGGGGCCTGATTCATTCTTGTGGAAACGCATTAGTCTCGCTGGAGTTGCATCAGGGATGAATTTCAACTGCTTTGCTTCTGGTGTGAAAGACTACTGGAACAGTCAGCTGGTGTCAGGCAAACCAATGGCAAGAACACAGAAAGATTGTCTTCTTGCCAGTTAAGAAATCATAAAACTAAGTTTTAGCTATCTTTTATATGTCCTGCCCTAGTGGTATTCTGAAATTATATAGGATCGCTACATTTCCCCTCCCCTTTTTTTTTCGCTGTTGAGGGTATGTGGGTGGAGCGAGGGAGATGGTCCTATGGTCTGCTCGATTCCTTGGGAGTCTAGAAGGAAACTGCCAAAGAGTATACCTCTCTCACATCCACAATATGCATCAAGATTGTGAAAAGGAAAGGGGTAAAACTCACCATTTCTTGAACAGATTTTGCAGTTCCTGTCATTTATTGACAAATAAGCTCTGCTTTTGGAAGAGTAAAAGTCAGAGGCTTTAAACTAAAGATATTCTCAGTGTTGTGAGACTTCACTCACTTGATACCATCACTTGACTAAATTCTGCATAAATGGAGTGAACCTGGGAGTTGCGATGAAATCATCTTTGGATTCCTCCTGAAAGGGGAAATCCTAGCTTGTCCTCAGAGTTGAAAGGGATGGTGCTTATAGTTCTGGTTACTTGCAAAAAAAAAAAAAAAAAAAAAAAAAAAAGTTGCCAGGAGACATAGGAAGGTGTGGCTGCATCCCTGAGCTTTCCTGTGAGTTCAGAGGAACACTTGCTTCAATTAATGCACAATTTTGGGGGAGGAATGTGATGGACGTTGTCTTCTGCAGTCCTCGGTGAAGTGAAGGAGAGCTTTACTGTTCCAGAACTACCTGACAGGAGCTGTGAGGAAGAGGAGGATTGGTGCAACTAGGATATTCTTAATTCCCTCTTCCATGCAGAGTGGAGGTTATATCCTGGGAATGTAGACTCTGTGTGGCAAATTAATACCATTACCTGGCTTCAGAAATAGGTAGAATACTGGTTTAAAAATAAAATAAATAAAAATAATTCCCCAAACCCTATGGCTAAAACTTTGGTCTTTCAATTTAGGTAACTTGTCCCATGCATCATTGGTGTGCTCATAGATTTGGGTTTCCTGCCAGTTTCTGTGGACCACCAATTACATTTTGCATAGATCATTACAAGTACCAGTACTAGAGAATTTTCTGAAATACACATATGCAGTGTATATGTAATAATTTCAGGCAGCTACATGTTTGTTACTAATCACATAAACTACACTGTACTGTTTTTGTTTTCTTGTCCAAGGATTTATTGAGTAAAATTTTACTGGAAGCTACAATTGTCATGTTAACATGGATAGGAGAGTTGCATGTTTGAGGAGTCTAAATTAGTTTGTTTACAGAGTTTGGTGGATGATTCCTGGCACCTTTGAGTGTATCTGCTTTGTGTAAATTTAATTTTCTAAGCTAGGCAAAAAACTTGCTCAGAATGAAGCTTTCATGTGAATAAAATTTCTTCTCTGAAAAATCATGTCATGCGCATGGTATACTAGCAAAACACTATTAAAACAAACGAAAACCAAACCCAAACCAGAACAAACAAACAAAACCACCAACAAAATTCAAAACAAACAAAAAAGCCACCCCAAACAAATAAACAAAATAACAAACCCAAAATAACATACCAGGTTTTGTCTACAGGAGTTAACCTATTTTTAAAAGTAAATTGTTAAATACAAGCTTCTTTTCCTAGTTTTTATTTAGCCTTTTAAGATGTTTCTCTAAGGGAGATGATTTCTGAAAGCTTATTTACTTAGAAAACTATATTGGATGAGATTGCAGGCTTATAATGTGCAGTACATTCAGACTGAAGTGTTAAATCTTGAAGTTAGCCTTTCTGCATGTGTTCCAGTGTTTGTGTTTGAATAGCATGGCTGAAGCTAAGAGATTACTGGAGCAAGAAATCCATTTAATCATGGAGCAGTTCTTGTAAGGCTTGCACCTATGCAGTGGAAATGTATCATCAGTTACCTTACCAAGGCTGCTTATTGTTGTCCTTCACTTTCTTGCCTTAGCAAGAAATCATTTGCCCTTCTGCCTTTGATTTAGTTATTTGTTTGATTTTTAAATGAGAGGAGGCATGCCTACCTCATCTCTGAGAGCAGAAGGAGCAGCCTGTTGTAGAAGCTATCAAAAATCATGATTTTTGACCAAGGACCTTAGTTAGAATCCGTTGCAGCTTACCAGGTAGGACACAATTCTTAATCACAGATGAGGAAGCTGAACTGAAGTATATTGCCCTTTAACTATTGCCACGCTGATGAGACACATAGGCAGTTGGTGTTTGTACTTTGATGCGCACTTTCTCTAACAGTTCTGCACAGAATAACCTTATGTGTGCTGGGCATAAGGCTAGGTGGTCATTGGCTATAAAGCCTGCTGTTGGAAGGGGGAGCAGCTGACATCTACCTGCTTTCTTTGGGAAAAGATGACTGAATGTTGTCCCTCTTACTGCCTGAGACAATTGTGCACTCATAAGGTGGGGACTTCAAAATAGCAGACCTCTGGTTTATAAGGAAATTGGCTTTGTAACATGAGTTGCAGGAGCAATCTGTGTTCTTACATACAAAAGTGAACTGTGGGATTGAGGTGGAATAGCTGCTTTGCAAAAATAACCATTACTTTTCAACACTTGTCTTCTTCCCAAGTGACTTCCTCATTAAACTGTGAGACCCAAGAACCACTCAGATTTGAGAGCAGCTAAATAATGGTAGAACATTTTGACACCACCAATGTTCAGACTTAATGAAGGGATGTCTTTTTAATCAATCAACTCTTCAGATTGCTGTAGCTGTTGATAAAACTTCCTTTGGGTATCTCCTGCACCACCTTCTTCCAGAAGGTGGTCTGGAGAGGGTTGGTGATAGTGTGGTTCAGCTAAAATGTATCACAAAAGACTTGATGTGACACAGGAGCTTCGTGCAGTGGAGAAGAGAGGATGGCAAGGGAGAAATGGATAAAATGGCAGCTTAGGAAAGGAAACCAACATCCTTTCTGAATCACAAGCCTTGATGACAAACTGACATTTTTTCCTTTGGTTGTGGTGTTGTTTGTTTGTTTTTTGTTTGTTTTGGTTTGTTTGGGGTTTTTTTGTTGTTGTTGTTTGGTTGGTTTTTTTGTGTTTTGGGATTTGTTTTTGTTTTTTGTTTGTTTTTTCAAATCTGAATATTTAGTCTGGGAAGATTTAAATGGAAACTCTTTTGGTTATGGTTTTGAAAATGTTCTTTCTTCAAACTTTTTTTGTGGAATTTTCTATTTACAAATGTCTTGTGTCCTCCTAACATAAGTGCCAGTGCAGAAACCTGCCTCCATGAAGGGACGGAGTTGCTACAAAGCACAGGCAACACGGTTCACAAAGGTGGCTTTAACTATGATGTTGTGTGAGTGGGTGCACAGTAGCTGAAGCTTTCTAGGCATTGCCAGCATGAAGCACTGTGGTGAAATAGGTTCATTTGTGTTCGTTCTGGAGTAGGTTGCTCTCCTACATTCCCTCATTCAGCAAGGGGAAATGGTTAAGATTTGCTTTACAGACCTAAGATTTCATACTTGTCCCCTTTCTTGAAGGTTCTGTTGGACACAGTAAATCCTTGTGAGTGTTGCCTTTGAATTAGCAGAAATCTAGTTTGAAATCAGTAATGGTAAGTGTACCGACGCATCAGATGTTCTGTATGGAAATCTTTGATCCAAAAGTTCTGTTATTCCAGATCTATAGACTTTTGCATACATTAGGATTTGTTTCCCTAAAAGTCTTAGTAGGTTAACTTCATGGGCAGTGCTTATGTCAGGTGTCAGAACCAGTATAACAAGGTGGTTTTATAGTAGAGAAAATGTTAGAGATGGGTAAGCTATTTTGTTTAAAGAGTTGAATCATAATCATTTAGTGGATGTTTATACTTGTTTTGAAGCCTCAGAATATTTTAATGAGAGTAAAGGAATGGGAAAGACAGCAAGTTAGCTTTTACTGAATTATTTAATTGCAAAATTGTGACACCTTCCTTCACACACATCCCCCAGTATCTTACCTTCTCTGTGCACCCTACCTTTATCAGCAAGGACTGTTGAGAGAGTCCAGCACAGAGCCACACAGATGATTAAGGGAGTGGAGCATCTCCCTTTTGAGGAAAGGCTGAGGGAGTTGTGTCTCTTTAGCTTGGAGAAGAGGAGACTGAGGGGTGACCTCATTAATGCTTATAAATATGTAAAGGGTGAGAGTGTCAGAAGGATGGAGACAGGCTCTTCTCAGTCTCAACCAATGATAGGAAGAGGGGCAATGGTTGCAAGCTGAAACATAGGAGGTTCTGCATAAACAAGAGAAAAAACTTCTTCACAATAAGGGTAACAGAGCACCAGAACAGGCTGCTCAGAGAGGTTGTGGGGTCTCCTTCTCTGGAGGCATTCAAAACCTGCCTGGATGCATTCCTGTCTGACCTGATGTAGGTGATCCTGCTCTGGCAGGGGGTTGGACCAGCTGATCTTTCGAGGTCCCTTTTAATCCCTAACATTCTGTGATTCTGTGACCGTTTTTGTTTCTGGTATTTATTTTTATTCCACCCCATGAGATTCCCAGAGTCAAGTGAAGAGTCTCATGTAGTTAGATGCTAAATGGCTCCTAGGCTGTGCATTTTTTTCCCCTACTTTGTTTTGATGCCCGAGTTGCATTCACACATTCCTATCTGATGTGCTAAACGTGGAGTTCAGCATATAGCTCTTACCACGGTCTTGCTTACTCTTCTGATCCTTTCCCATGTGATCTGCTGAGATAATGTGTCTTGCTGGTCTTGCAGAAGCTTTTTCTTGTTTGGCTAGCCTTCTCTTATGCACCATCCCAGCATGTAATAACTGCAACTGAACCTTAACACACTCCATAGGATTACTGTAAATATTATGGTACTGCTCAATGGCACTTTTTGTGTTATGCCACTGTGCTCTGCTTTCTGGTTCTTGCATTTTACCTGCAGCTGGGTTTCATTCTGCTGCATTCAGGGAGCAAGACTTGGCTCTTAACACAGCAAGATTGAGACAGGAAATATAGCAACATTCAAAACGTCAATCCTTGTTGATTTTTAAAGTGAATTTGCACTTTGACAGTGGCCAACTGCTGCTAACTAAATGTAACCTTCATAAATGCTGCTTATATTTTATATTTTTTTAGTGTAACTTTCAACTGAGCAATGCAGAAGGATTGTATGTGTGTGTTTATTCAGTTTGTCTCCAAAAAGTAAATTTACTCTAAGCTGAGTGCTTATATTGCTTCTTGTTGTCCAGATCACATGGCAGGGGCAGGAGGAGGGTTGGACACACCACTTAACTGAACTGCTGTGTTGGTTTCAGTTTCTCATAATACAGCAGTTTCTATTTTAAAAAATGAACTCTGTGTGTGTGTAGGAAGGCACGTGTGTTTCTATGCACACACAAAGTAACAGATTTGGAGGGGATTTAGGGTTTAAAAAGTTAAAGTTATCTGTAGCTTTCTAAAAGTAACTTAGTGACTCATACATGTTACTGCATAAGGTGTTACTCTTTCATAAAATGCTTCTGGGAGAAGGTAGAGTCTTTTTTATTTTATTATTATTTTGTTATTATATTTAAGCTAACTAACTGTAGAGAGTTATCTTTGACTAGGATAGCTGCTTTAACTGGATGCTCTTTCTTCTGTACAAAAGAAAAGAAAAAACAACAAAAAAACTAAGACCAAATTCATTAACTGTGTGTCAATCAGAGGCCTGAATAAACCTGAGTGCTGGTGATGCATGATATTAAAAGCTTCCAGCATACCCCTCTTGGCTAAGGCAATAGGAGGTCAAGCACTTGCACATCTTAGACCTCCTCTTACCCACAGGCAGGGAAGGAAATCTGATTGCTTTTGTAACTTTCCTAAACTGAAACTGTTCTATTTCTGTCCTTCTACCAATGTGGACTTCATAAAACACAAGCTGAAGTTGATACCGTATCACTCATTGTGGGAAAACATCAACTTATATTCAGATTTGGGTGTATGTTTTTAAGTCTAAATTGCTAACCCCAAAAATCTCCTCAGCAAACCTTTTCTGGTGTTTTCAGTCTTTTGACCGCTTCTGGATTCCTTACTTCTCTGAACAATTCTTAACTAGGAATTGGTTTGCTTCTTTGTGGGTCTTGTTTGTGTTAGGAAAGTGATTGGCAGAAGGCAGTAGATGACATTTGAAGGCCAAAATGCATAAGTGGGTTATTTCTGCTCTTTGTTTTGTAGTCAGCTACGTCTGTATTCCTTAATACAGGACATGTGCTTTGCTAAATTAGGGTAACTATTTAACCGAGAAGAACCTTCAAAACTTGAAAAATGGGTGGTGAACTGTTAGTAGAATCTGTTTCTTTTTCATAAGGAAAAGAAATAAGCAACATTTTCTAGGTATATAGATATGTAAGTTGTGACTGGATAGACATGCTGTGGCACTTTGATACTCAAGTAGCTTTTAGGTTGAGTACTAGTAGCCTTGTTGTAGCTGACCTCGGGGAAAAGCTCTTAGTTGTCTGATCACATCCCTCACTTTAGTTCCAAGTCTACTTGTGTGCCTTCTAGCATAGCCATTGCATTAACGATAGTTTTATGCAAGACCTCCTTGGAGGAGTTGAAGCATAGAGGAGGTGCTACTATCTTGATGTTATGCTGTGGGTCATTAAAGAAGTCCCTGTTAGCCTAGATCACACACCTCTTGTATCCTTGTTACTGTGGTGTCTGTATCTCTAGATGTCTGTTCATGCAGAATGAGAATTTAGCAGGGACCGTGGCTGTTCTGCTCAAGAAATTAAGGTCTGTGTATTGACCAAAGGAAGGGCCTTTACCCCAGGAAGCTCTAAAGCAGAAACAAATAGGACTAAAGCGTGCTGATCAAACAAATTCTTTCATGGATCTTCTATATGCAGGTGTGAAGAAGTGTTGTTGTGATTGTGTTACATAGACTGAACTGCAGGGAGGCCTGGAATAGGCACAGTTTCAAGTACTACCTCAAAGAAAAGGCTTGAGTTGGCTGTGTTTGAACAGATATTAAGGAAGAGGCTTCAACTCTGTGCAGTATTCAAACTCAATAAAAGTAATTTCTAATTCTCAGTTTTGTGACCTCTGCCTTAAGTAAATTGGGGAAAAGATGTTGGAATATTTAATGTTACTTTTTTCTTTATTTTTTTCCTGTATGTATTTCCCCTACCCCACCAAGTTAAAACTCATGTTGTAAGACTACCTGTCCATCCAAATGGATGTGTAACACATGTATCTGTATTTATTTGAAGTGAGTAATAATAGTAGAACATACAGCAGCTTGTGTTGAGAAACAGGTGACATAGTGACTATTGTGAGTTGAAGAATCATGTAGTTAGACTTAGGTTGCCATCATATCTTTGCTTTAGTAGTGTGTGTGGTAGTACAGTCATTAGCCTGGTGCTCTGTATTCCAGGCGGGCTGTGCTAGTAAACCCTTCCAAAGACCCTTCTTGGAGTAAAGAGAGAAACAGGAAGCTCTCTTTCATGCCCATGTTTTGAATCAGGAAATTCCTGTCTACAATACATTAATTTGTCATATCAACATCTTAAATCATGGGATGCTTTTCTTTCTGGGCATTTGTGCACAAATGCATATAAATGCTGCAGGAATACTGTACTGAAGTCTTCTCAAACAGCATACTATCATGGAGGAAGGTGTTCTAAGACTCTTTTCAGTGAATCTATTTTAAAAATTATCTTCCTCAATTTCCTTCTCTGTTCCTCTAAATAATAATGAAATGTGCAGATGATACTATAAAAGGAGAAGTTGAAGTCAGTTGTCTTCTGGTTTGTTTGGTTTCTGTGTGGTGGTTTTTTTTTTTTTGTGGGTTTTTGTTTGGTTGTTTTTGGTTTGTCTTTTTTGTGTGTGTGTTGTGTTTTTGTTGTTGTTTTTGTTTTGGTTTTGCTTTTTTTCTAAGAAAGAAATAAAAGAAAACCAGAAACACTGGCACAATATTAATGATAGTTAAATAGAAAGATCCCCTTTTGATCAAGAGTCATACAGACTTGTTTGACAGTGAAAGGAGAATTTGGATCAAGTCTAGTTGTCACATTACAAATGTAATCTTGTCAGTTCATGGGGAGTCCAGACTTTTATTGCTTGTATGACTGTATGCATTGTGGAGAAGCAGGCTATTTATTTAAAGCTCTAATATTACTTTGCTGCCAAATTGCACAAAATCCTCTTTCTGTGTAATGCATGAGAGAGAGGAGCTTTGGAAGGTTTTGCCTTCTTAAATTGTCTAATAATTACTTGAAGAACTAGTATTTCATTAAATCTTATCCTTGAGAGATCATAAAGCAATGGTAGGAACTGATGAAGAAACTCAAATACATAGGCTTTCTCTTATGGTGCTCATAGCTTTTGTCATGAAATATGTTATTGGGTTGTTACTAACATGATGCTTGGTGCTTGGTCTAGCTCACCACTGGAGCACAAGTCAAAAGGCAGCAGTTGGTCACCAAAAGTACTGAACAGATCATCTCTTCTGTAGGACTTAGTAAAATATATTTCTATTCTCTGTATTCCATTTGCCTTTCTTTGACAGTCTATGAGGAACTTGCTTGTGACATCAGCATGGAATCATAGAATGCTTTGGATTGGAAGGGTCTTTTATAGGTCATCTCGTCCAAACCCCCTGCAGTAAGCAGAGACATCCTCAACTACAGCAGGTTGCTCAGAGCCCTGTTCAACCTGACCCTGAATGTTTCCAGAGATGGGGCATCCACCACCTCTCAGGGCAACCTGCCTCAGTGTTCTACCACCCTCATTGTAAAAATAAATAAAAACTCATGTTGTAAGACTACCTGTCCTTCCAAATGGATGTGTAACACATGTATCTGTATTTATTTGAAGTGAGTAATAATAGTAGGGAGCTGCATGGCACTGAGTATCTCTCTCCTTCCTGTGCTCAATAGCACTGCTTGCTGAAAATGCAATCCCAAGTTTTGTTTATGTACACAGGTTTTGAGACAGAGAAACCTATAGTGGCATCTTGGTTATTGTTCTGATTTTAGTAGATCTCTACTCAGTGGGAAGAGTTTGTTTTCTAATATGTCTGTTTTCAGAACTGACATATGAAAATGCAGAACATACAGAAACTACCACCCTCATTGTAAAAATAAATAAATAAATAATTTCGTCTATCTAGTCAAAATATAACCTTTTATAGTTTAAAACCATTACCCCTTGTCCTGTAGGAACAGGTCCTGCTAAAAAGATGGTTTCCATCTTTCATATAGGCCCTCTTTAAGTACTGAAGGGCTACAATAAGGTCTTCCTGGAGTCTTCTCCAGTCTGAACAACCCCAACTCTCTCAGCCTGTCCCTACAGGAGAGGTGTTCCAGCCTTCTGATAGTTTTTGGGGCCTTCCTCTGGACCCACTCCAACAGGTCCGTGTCTTCCCTTTGCTGAGGGTTCTAGAGTGGGACACAGTACTCCAGGTGAGGTCTCATAACTTTGTAGGTATTTATTTATTTTTTAAAAGCCCTAAGATAATGGAAAAAAAAAATATTGCAGAAATATGTGACGAAAATTGTTGATGTTATAATTCTATGAGTCATGCTTTTAGAATTTACTAAAAGAAGTATAAATTAAACTCTTGGAGCAGAATTATTTCAATTCCAGTTAGCCATGCTAGCATTAAGTTGAAACTAACAATATGCTCTTGTGTGTCAAGAAGATCTAGTAGCTGACCTTCCTCCTAGAGTTCATGTTTGATTGTGGTCTTTTGTAGCCAAGAAGCTTGAAGGTCCTCATCTGTTTTTAGCAAGTTTTGAGAGCATAGGTGCTCTCACTGCAGAGTCTGTTGCTGAGAAATTGCTCTCTTCTGGAATACGGGACTGCCAGTAGAGATCAGTATAGGCAGTATAATTTACACTATGACAGTTTCCAGTCAACTTCTGGCTGTATCATGATGTCTGCTTTACAGCCTGCAGTATACAATCTCACAGATTGAAAGTGACATCTCTGGAGATCTTTAATCCAACCCACTGCTTAAATCAGTCAACTAGACCAGATTGCCTGGAACAATGACTTTTGAGCACCTCCAAAGATGGAGACATTACAACATCCTTGGACAGCATTTTCCAATGCTCAGTCACCTGTAGAGTTAAACAAAACAAAAACAATACAAACAACAAAAAAACCCCCCCACACCAAAAACAAACAAAAAACCCAAACAAACAAAACAAACCTATTATGTTTAAATTGAAATGCTTGTCGGTTTGTGCACTTTCCCTCTTCTATGTTCACTGTCTGTCACTGAGAAGAGTCTGGCTCGGTCTTACTTATTCCCCTCTCTCTCCTCTCCAGGTATTTATACACATTAAGATTTCCCCAGAGCCCTCTCTTCTCCAGAGTAAACCATCCTAGCTCTCTGAGTCTCTCCTTGTAACAGATACTCCCATCCCTTAATCACATTTGTGGCACTTTGCTGGATTCTCTCCAGTGTGCCCATGTCTCTCTTGTACTGAGGAACCCAGAACTGGACCCAGTACTCCAGATGCAGCATCACCAGTGTTGAGTAGTGGGGGAAAGATCAACTCTTAACCCTCCAGCAATGCTTCCTGACAGTGATTCAGGCTGGGATACAGTTGGCATTCTTGCTTTGAGGGCACATTGCTGGCTCATGTTCAACTTTATGTCCACCAGAACCCTCAGATCTTTTTCTGCCAAGCTTCTTTCCAGCTGGTTATACTTCTCTAGGTGCAGGACTCTGCATTTCCTTTTATTGAACTGTCTTCCTGCAGCTCTTGTTGGCTCATTTGTCATCCTGTTGAGGTCCATCTGAATGGCAGCAATCACAGGTATCACAGGGTGTCAGGGGTTGGAAGGGACCTGGGAGATCTTCGAGTCCAACCCCGTGCTAGAGCAGGACCATACAATCTAGCACAGGTCACAAAGGAATGCATCCAGGTGGGTTTTGAAAAGCTCCAGAGAAGGAGACTCCACAACCTCTCTGGGGAGCCCGTTCCAGTGCTCTGTGACCCTTACAGTAAAGAAGCTCCTCCTCATGTTAAGGTGGAACCTCCTGTGCTCCAGTTTATAATCATTCCCCCTTGTCTTGTCACAGGGCATGAGTGAGAAGAGTCTGTCCCTTTCCTCTTGACACTCAGCCCTCAGATATTTATAAACATTTATCAAATCCCCTCTCAGTCTTCTCTTGTCTGAACTAAAGAGCCCCAGGTGTCTAAGCCTTTCCTCATAAGGCTTGTGTTCCAGTCCCTTCATCATCCTCGTAGCCCTCTGTTGGGAGGGCTACAATCCTTTCATGTGTCAGCCTTTGATGTATCAGCCACTCCTCCCGTTTTTGTATCATCCTTGAACTTGTTGAGGGTGCATTCTGTTCCATCATCCAGGTCACCGCTAGAGACAGGTCTTCAGCTGATTTGAACCCAACAAGTTAGTCAGTTTTCAGTTTCTCTCACTGTACATTTAGCTAGTCTGTACTTCATCAGTTTGTCTATGAAGGTGTGTTTGGGAAACAGAGTTGAAAGTCTCACTGAAGTCAGGATAAACCACATCTGCTGTACTCCCCTTATCCATCGAGCCAGCTATTTCATTATTGAAGTCTGTCAGGCTGGTCAGGCATGACTTCTACTTATAAATCCACACTATTGACTCCCGTCTTGGCTTGAAAATGTTTTTTAGGAAGCACTGTCACTTTTCCTGGTTTGAGGTGAGGCCGTGGCTTCCTAGATTGTCCTTACTGCCCTTCTTGAACACAGGTGTCTTTTTTTGCTTTTGTCCAGTCATCGAGAACCTCTTCTGATTGCTATGACCTCACTACGATAATTGAGAGTGACCTTGCCATGGCATTCTCCAGATCACTCAGCCCTCAGAATGTGAATGCTGCAGACCTGTTCCTTCATGGTTTTCCTGCTTTCATTTTGCCAGGCCTCATTTTTCATTAAAAATAAATTCATGCCCTTCTGTGGATAAGATCTCCTGCCCTTCCCCCTCACTGTGTCCTTCACTGAAGTGTAGGGTTTCCTCATTAAGTCTCTACATGAGCAAAAACATTCCTAGAAAGCGAAGTTTGGCTTCCACAGGATTAGAATCTAAACCAGAACAAGTCTAGCCAGACACAAGAGCCTTTCACACAGCAGAGTTGGCTGTTAGAGGTTGTGTGGTTTGTCAGTTTGTGCCTTTTAAGCACCAATTAATCCTACCTGTGTTTTCCTCAATATTCTTCCTAATTGTGGTATCAGTACTTGGCTGAAAGGAATGTGGTAGGTAGGATGCAAAGCCTGGTCTTTTCATGAACTGAGTCATACTAATAACTGCTTTGGTTTTAATGCTAGACACCCATGGTTGTGAGGAATTGTAGGGCTTGAAGGATTCTGAAAATGTAGGAGGTATTTTTGAGCCAAGGTCAGGTCTCTAACTATGCACTTGAGAGAAGAAGAATCCTCACATAATCTTGCTTTAACTCTGTTGCTGCCTTATGGGTATCAAGTGGAGTGTGGACAAAATTCCTGTATAATCAGTAGAACTTAAAAGAATAAGGCGTGTTGGTTTGTTGTTGTTTTGGTTTGGTTTTTTTCATTGTTAGTTGAACAAATCTGGTATTTATGAAGGAGTGAAAATGCTGGTACTTGACCATTGGGCAATCCTGGGAGGAAAATCCTCAAGTCTGCCAACTTGTACCCCAAACCAACCGTTTTGTACAAGATTAGATTTTACCATGTGAGATAAAGGACTCCTATGAGGTAGCATTATCACAGTATCACAGGGTGTCAGGGGTTGGAAGAGACCTTGGAGATCTTCAAGTCCAACCCCCCTGCCAGAGCAGTACCATATAATCTAGCACATTCTCCAGAAATGACAGTTTAGTACAAGAGCTGTGTGTAAAGAATAGGATAGATCAAGCTCACCTGTAAGCATGTAGCAATCCAGCCCTGTAGTCCTAGATAGCTGGTGAGGATGCCTGTTTTATCTACACAGGTAAGGAAGGGCAGTGTGGGAAGAGGGTGGTGTCTTTAGAGTTCCTTGGTCTTTCCATACAAATCCTGAACTAGGAGGCAGCAAGACTGCACTTAGGTGTGCTGTGCTTTATTTTCAATTTTACACAGAAACCAAACGCAGATTTGTTGTGTTTGTAACTTGTAGCCGTGTTGGAGGTACAGGGTGGATAATGTGAGAGCTCAAAGGCAAACAAGAAAAAAGAACCAGGGTTTTCAGTGATTTCTAATCCACTTTGATGTGGCATACTCTCCAGAAGCTGTGTGATAACGATGCAGTGCAGCTCTGTGAAACCTTTGCACTCAACTTTTTCCATCTGTCTCTTAAGCCCTTTGCAATTCCTTCCATCTTTCTAGAGCTTTACCTTTCCACAAGGAGAAAAAGTGTATATGTAGTGCTGTCTTTGTAGTTCTTGGAGGTGCTATACTTTACCTGGTTGAGATTTTTATCTGTTTGAGGCTCTGTAGTGTCCAATTAAAAATCTCTGATGTGATCAAGAACTGCTGCTATTCTTTTTCCATTCTTATAGGGTTGGATGTGTGCTGCCAATATAATGTGTGTTGCTACTTAAATCAAGTAGGGTTGCAGGAGAATTAGTAGCAGTGGATGTCAGAACTAAGACTAACAGAACTGTTCCACCTCTTCTCCTCCACTTTACAAATGGTAGGTATTCTAAGTTGACTTGAAAATGAAGAACACTCCTTCCCAGCACTTATTGCACTGTAACAATATGTGCTTTTCCAATGTGAGGATTCTTGTGTAAAACATTTTCTTTGCTGTAGACTTGACAGCAGGAAATTTCAGGAAAAAATCAAATGTAATCTCAACTACAGATTCTAGAGTCTTCAGTCTTTCATCTGAAAGTACAAATTGGTGGAATTGCAGCAGAAAGGTGTGTATATATGTACATGATTGAGAAGAACCTTCCCTGGACCATAAAGGAGGTGTTTAGCAAGTACCCAGTAGAAACTTAAATTAATGAAAACATCCTTTCAATGAATGCCTTACAGATAGTAGGTCAATCTGTTTCACTAGTGAATCATCTAGTGAACTGAGATGTTCAGCAGGCTGGAGCACCTCTCCTGTAAGGACAGACTGTGAGAGCTGGGGTTGTTCAGCCTGGAAAATAGAAGGCTCTGGGGAGACCTTATTGTGTGGCCTTCCAGTATCTTAAGGGGGCCTACAAGAAAGCCGGGGAGGGACTTTTTAGGCTGTCGGGCAGTGATAGGACTGGAGGGAATGGATTAAAACTAGAGAGAGGCTGATTCAGGTCAGACATTAGGAAGAATTTCTTCACCATGAGGGTGGTGAGACACTGGAACAGGCTGCCCAGAGAGGTG
>JANIJG010004301.1:65762-84687 GCA_024611175.1 Megaceryle torquata | reverse complement strand
TCAGGGTGATTGAAGTCACCCATGACCACCAGGGCATGTGATTTTGAGGCTTCTTCCAGCTGCCTGTAGAAGGTCTCGTCAATGTCTTCTTCCTGGTTTGGTGGCCTGTAGTAGACACCCACAACAGTTTCACCTATATTTGCATGCCCCTTAATTCTCACCCATAAGCTTTCAACACATTCTTCATGTTTTATTCAGTATAGCCATCTGTGATTTAAAAAAAAGGAACGTATTATTTTTTAATAAGGCTACAGGACTATTGAGTAGAAAGACATCTATGACTGAAAAATATTTCTTGAGCTACAAAGAGATGGAAGCAGAGACAATGTACAGGGGAAGTATCTGTAATATGCTTACCTCAGGCTAATTTTCTTTCAAAGAGGTTCAAAATAAAATGTGTAGGAAATAGTAGAAAAGGTTAGATGGCTGGCATCTTGTTCCTATGATTATTGTAAGACTTTAGCACTAGTAGATGTAAATAAAATAAAATGAAATCTATAGTCTTGCTTCTTCTGAAGCAGGTCAGATGCATGATTTGAATTGGAGCTGTGTAGCTGTAAGATTCTTTGAGAGCTTAGTGAATTCCATGATACCTTCACTGCTGGTGAATTATGTTGTATTGTAGGAACATTGCTTTCTTCTACCCTATGTACCTACTACCATAGCACAATTTGCTTGCTTTTGGATTGCAATTTCTGGCTTTGAAATAAAAAAAAAAAATACCCTGTTGAATGTGTGAAGGAAACTCTAGACAATTGTGAGTCATGGTAGGGAAGTATTTGTCATGCCTTTAATTTGTTTAAGCAAAGGATCAAATACAAGTCATGACTTCTGTAGTCTTTGAAATATTGCCCTCTAGTCCTTCTCTTGTCAATGCTTTAGAACCCTTCTGATTACTTGCTATGGCTTTCTCAGTGCACTTTTTAAATTGAAGAGATGAAGTGGGGGCTGGAACCCCCAGCACAAGGAGGACCTGTTAGAGAAGGTCCAGAGCAGGGCCATGAAGATGATCAGAGCACTGGAACACCTCTCCTACAAGGACAGGATGTCAGAATTGAGGTTGTTCAGCCTGGAGAAGAAAAGGCTCCAGGGAGACCTTACTGCAGCATTCCAGCATCTGAAGGGGGCTTACAAGAAAGCTGGAGAGGGATGGTTTACAAAGGCTTGTTATGATAGGATGAGGGGTAATGGCTTCAAACTGGAAGAAGGCAGATTTAGATTAGAAATTAGGAAGAAGTCATTCACTATGAGGGTGGTGAGACACCGGAACAGGTTGCCCGGGGAAGTTGTGGATGCTCCATCACTGGATGTGTTCAAGACCAGGTTAGATGGGGTGTTGCACAACCTAGTCTAGTGTGAGGTGCCCCTGCTCATGGCAGGGGAGTTGTAACTAGGTGATCTTTAATGTGCCTTCCAACCCAAACAATTCTACGATTCTATGAACTGCCCCCTTCCATCTGTCCTTTTTATTCTCCCTTCCTTAATTTAAATTTAATTAATCTCCCTTGTTAAAATTACTTAAAGTTCAAGTAGATTTAAATAATAAATATCTAGACTTATATCTGACGTTTCTACAGAACTGTGTAATAGTAAATAACATGTTGCTATTGGATGTACTGGCAGTCAGGACCCTACAGTGGGTAAAATAGTTCTGCTGTGCTCTTGGAAGCTTGCTTGTGTGTGGTATAAACAGAAATATTATTGATGTTAATGCTGAAGGTATGTACCCACAGGAATCATTCCTGTTGTGAAAACAACCTATGCCACAGATGACCTGCTAGCAACTCTGCTGTTGTTTGTTATTACTGATTTCCTTTTCCCTAGAAAAAGATTTGTGTTGTTTGGTTGTTGGTTTTGGTGTGTTTTGTGTGTTGTTTTGTGTGTGCGTGTTTGTTTTGTGTGGGGGGGGTTTTGTTTGTTTGTTTGTGGGTTGGTGTTTTTTTTTTTTCATTCTTTTTATGTGTTTGTTTGGATAGGTTTTTTCTTTCGTTTAGCTGTTAAGGAGTGCTGCCAATTGCAGTGCTTGCTATGTGAGGAGCTGCTGATTGTGGCAATACCATCGAAACACTTTTCTTATTGTCAATTATTTGACTGCTAGCTATTGCAGGCATTTCAAGTTTCCTGGCCTCTTCCTGTGAAAGAACATTGCACATTTATCCTTCACTTTTCTCATCTGCCTTTTCTCTACCACAGCCTTAGTTGCCTTAGCTGGAGAGCTGTTTTGGGGCAGTCGTTTCTATAAAGACCACAGTCCATTACTCCAGCTCATGTCACAGCTTGAGAGCAATTGAAAAGATATTCTAGAGGCACTGCTTCTTAGGTTTGCTTAACATCTTCAAAGAATGTAAAAAGCAGTTGGTGAATCACTGAAAATATACACTCTTTCTTTCTTTTCACCCCACCCAACTACTAGTCTTAGCCATTTATTTTCTACTTCCTTCTGGCCTTTTTAATATCCTTTTACTCCACAATCATCTCTCAAATCTGAGCATGTTAACTTTAAGCAACTTCATGTGGAGAGTGATTCTCTAGGGCTGGCTGACGGATTAAGTGGCAGTACCTTGGTCGTGAAGCAACCTACGTTTGCACATTCTCCAGTCGTTTCCCATTAAAACTCAAATCCTTGTTCTGTTGTGGCACCTTTAAAAAGCAGACCTCCTCTTTACATCTAAATGTTATGAAAGCCAGGCATACTGTAACCCAGAACCCTAAGGAATGCTTGATTGAAATAACAGATCAGAAAAGTCTCTTGCTAACATTCCTATAATTATGGGTTTACTCAAGTGACAGAAACATGGTGTCAGCTCGCTTTCAGCATACAGCCTAATTTTTGTCCAAAACCCAGCATAGCTCTTAAAGGCTTCAGTGATACAATGTTTGCCGTTATAGATAACCTCTTAAAATGTAATGGTGTTCATTCCCTGTAGTCTCTTGAGAATTATCCCGTGTATTACTGATTGGGTGGTTCGTCTGGTTCCTGCTGTGGACCAGAATTTGTTCCCCTGTTCGTAATTACTGAGATTGAGTAGAGTGAGCAAAGGGAAACAGAAGTGACTCATTCATAGATCTTCACAGGTAATAAAAAAGACAACTTTGTTTTAGCACCCTCTGTTCTTCTGTAATATCTCTGTTAATTTTTTTCTTTGCATTTGGATTTATTCTGTTGGTAGCTTGTATCTCGTTTGACATTCTGCATATGGGTCTGAGGACACTGTTGTAGGAAATGCAGGGGAAAGGTCTTAAGAGAAAACAAGAGGAGAAACATCCATTGGTTCTGATTTATACTTAAAAAAAAAAAAAGTTGAAGAACAGCAACTGTAGAAGTTAGTTTTTAAATGGTGTATTACGACAAATAGTGAGCATGGTGTAGGAGGAAACAGCAGATGCCTCGCTTTCATTTTCACTTGACCAAGTGACTTGAATAAATGATGTGAATATGTAACAGAAATATAAACTCGTTCGACCCATTATGAATTTAACCTTTCATACTGATGAAGGTCACTATACATTTGTCCTGACCTGTCTTAGAGGTATTTGCATGAGAAAAGTGATCGTGAAAGTTTTCCTAATGTTGTTAATCACAAATGTTTCACTTAGAGTGGAGCTTAGCAAATAAGTAGAGTCCCTGTGACACAGGAAGATGTTTACTTGTACTAAGGCTGCAAAGATGCACATGCTCTATGTTATAACGCAGTTCTACACTCCTACCCTAATGTGTACAAAATGAACTTCATCTGCTTTATACTTAGTTTAAATCTTCCTGGAATTGTTCCAGGTTTTCATAGGGAAATTCTTATTTTGCTGTTGATACTCATATTTGTTCTCTCTCCTGCCCTCCCTTTCCACCTCTTTCTCCCTTTGCAGGCAAAGGCAGCTCAAGCATCTCATCCGACGTGAGTTCAAGTACAGATCACACACCCACCAAAGCCCAGAAGAATGCAGCTACCAGTGAAGGTAGGCAGCTGGTACTCATTACCTAGGTCAGGCCCCCAACGTAATCCTAGCAATTTTCACAAAAAAAAAAAGAAAACCTTCTTCTCCTTGTTTCATCTGTGTAAAGTACTATCCATGTACTAGAAATTAAATACCAGTTCTTCCTGTATACAGGTTCCATTCCTACCTGATGTAGTTTCTGATTTAAGTTTGTGACAAAGAGTTTAAGATATTTCTGTAGAACAAAAATATAGAAGTTTTGAGTAATTTTGCATGTTATACTTGAGATTTAATGCTATCTGATTTTGAACTTTTTTTAATGAATATATTTTGTGGAAGCTTTTTTCCTACTATGAACACTGTGTAAATGTGGGTTGGTTTTACCAGGTTTTCAAAAGCAAAGCTATGGACACGAAGAGCTAACAAGGATTTAATTAGATTGACACACCTCACCCACAGTTCAGTGTATCATTACCCAGGACTAGATTTTTAATGCCTGGGGGAAGGAGATGCCTTATGTGTATTAGTACAATATTGTATTAACTGGCCTATGAACAGAGGAATGCTGATCCTTCCCTGCTACCTTCTTATATGTGAGTAGGTATGCTCTATTAAATGAAAGTGTATTTGCCCTAGTTTTCAGAAGAGTGACCTCAAAGACTGAGAGAAAATCATTAAATGTATATGTAGTTTAATGGTGTAAGCTGAAAGGACTTTTAAAAATTATTTATGTGCCTTAACTAGCGTTTCTGGTCAACTCTGTCATAATAAATTGGGTTTTTTTCTTGGTAATTATCAAATAAGAATTCTGACTTCTTACACTTCTGTCATGAATTAAGTTACAATCACTGATTGCTTTCAGTTTGGCTTTTTCTTATGGTTAAGAGGAATAGATTTTGCATAGTTCTAGTTTGGCAAGTTTGACTATGACTAGAATCTGTACCATAAAAGCAGTTCATGTAAGTAATAAATGAAGATAGAAATAACAAGAATTTATCATTAGGCATGCGTAATACCATATCAGGAATGAAGATAGTGGTTTAGAACCTCTTTTTTTTTAGACCTAGCAATAAATGTAACAAATTAATAAATGGTTAATAATGTTAAACAGTAGACTTCAAGTTTCCCTAACCCTTGCATTCAAAAATTTTGAGGTACCTGAAGGAGGTGATTGACAAGACATGAAATAAATTTAGAAAATATATAAAAGCATTTTAACACCAACAAATATGATAGCTGGAACAAACACGCACACACCAACAACGAAACAAAAACCCCCAACACAACAAAAACCCACAAAGGAATAGTGGAAACTCTGAAGTCACTACTTAACAATCGCTTTAAATTTCTGTTTTCAGACACTAAAGCATGGTTTTCTTCCTTATTTTCAAATCAGATAATGCAAAATAGACCTTTAGTTATCTCTAAGATTTACGTTCTTAATCTAGCCCATTGCAGAGCCAGTGAATACCAATGTTGACCCTGAAATCTTCACCACTATTTTGCAGTTGGTTAATTCGTTAGTGAGGGAGGCTTAAATGCAGGCCAGCAGATTCTATAGTACAGATATGTTCTTATGAGCTCTCATGCAGATTCTAAAAGGTTTTGGAGCAGTGGAGTTGCACATTCTATACTTGGAGGCAATTTCAGATGTGAGCCTCATTTTCCTGTGCTCTGGAAGAATGTGACTTGACAAGCACTCTGATAACAGCAATAGTCTCCTCTTCCTCAGCCTGTGCTACTACTACTTTCCTAGCAATTTTTTTCTGCTGAGGAGTTACTAATGTGGGTCTTCTTAATATAAATTGTCTTAATGTTGATTGCTGTATAACCAGGCAGATATTTTGAATGTTGTTAACTAGGGAGCATAAGAGTTCCATGAAAGCAAGCAAGAGATGGAAGTGGTGGTGGAGAAAAACAGGGATTGTTGAAACCAGTGCTGTTAGTGGAAGGCACATATGTCAAGCAGTGTGTGTCTGAATTTTTTTTTTTTTTAACTGATGTTGCCTCTTTTCCCTGGGTAGACTTATGCTGTAGGAGGATTCAGCTGAACAGATTCACCTTCTGCAAGACCAGTAGTTACATGCTTACAAGGCTGAATGCCTTTATACTGTTCAGTTACAAAGTCGTGTCTAGGGATCAGCTAAGAAGAGGAACCTGATTGTGTTAGGTGCTGTACAAGCAGTGGCAGTTAAGTCTTTTCATTTGGGTGTTTACACAATATTTTATAACTGTTAGTTAAACTTACCTTTATAGTACTCCATGCTCTAGTATTTGCTTGCTGTGATACAGTAGTACCTGCCCACCTCAGAGACCGGCAAATGTATCTTGCTCTTCACCACAAGACTGGTTCATTGCAAGGGCAGATCACTCCAGTTCTTCCCTTTGCATTAGCCCTGTATTGTGAATTCATAGCAACATATGCTGTTCTATGAGCAAGCTGTGTGGTGTGTGTGGCGAGATGTATGCATTCTAGCTATGGAGTGGGAAAGACTATGAAACGTTGCTGGTAAATTCATGTTCATTGGCATGGGAACTGATCTTAATTGAGGAAGTTGCAGATAAAAATTCAAGGGATGCAAAGATCCTGTTTGGCAGCTGGGATTCCTGAGTGCCCAGCTCTGTGAAGAGCACAGAATTAGTGTTTGAGGCCTTTCACAGCTCCTTCTTTTCAGCTTTGCAAAAAGACCTGATTCTTTCCAGTTCTGCACAGCATATCTTCTTTTCTGTTTCTCTAAGACTCTTGTTGAAGTTAAATCAGTGAAATGTCTTAAAACAACTAGAAAGGATAGCTATGGGACTGATTAATACAGACCCTCTGCAGAGGAGGAGTCCTATAAAGTACTTCCTAGGCATTTTGAAGGGCTGCAAAAAGGTGTTAAGCAAGACGCTTGAAAGAGCAAACTATCTCAGAAGGTATCTGACAGCAGATGTTATCTTGCCATCACTTTGAACAATGAAATGAACCACAATCCTTATCCTGCCTACTGCAACCGTTAGTCTTGTCATGTTTCAGTGCTGTGATGTTTCCTTATAGAATGGGTACAGGAAATGGGTAACAAGCTGCTTGAAAAGGCTTATGTGGTATTCCAGACCTAGATATTCTATTAAGGCAACACCAGTTAAATTACTTGATGGGAATGGGAGATGCAGTTAAGGCCATAATATCATGCCCTTTCACACTGTGGATTATGAGCATCTGTAAAGTTGTGAAAGGAGACTTTATGTTTCAGAGGCAAATGGTTATCATGCTATTAAATGTGCCTGAGTGAACTGCACATTCTCAGTCAGAGAATAACAAACAGTATGTGTTTGTATCATTAGACAAAATAGCTTCAGTGGTGCATTGTAGAGGTAGCTACTACCCTGTTTCTGTTGCGTGGAGGAATGCTACATAGTGGGCAGACCATGCAAAGTTGAGATACCAGTGATGCACTTGAGAGGGATGCAAAGGTGAGGCTATACTGGTGCAGAAACAGAAGTCCAGTCATTTTCATTATAGACTTCATATTTTGTACTTCAGTGAAAGGCAGGTGGCAAAAGATAGATGTACGGTCCTTTCTGTAAATCACAGAGTATACTGTAGGGCCTGTTTGGCTGGCTATAGCTCAGCTCACAAGGAAGCAGGGTAGACTGGGTTTACATGCACACATGCATCCACGCTGTCTCCTATTCTGAAGTTACAACAGCCTCGAGTTGCACCACGGGGGCTTTAGTCTTGATGTTAGAAAAAAATTCTTCACTGAAAGGGTTGTAAGGTATTGGAACAGGCTTCCCAGGGAAGTGGTGGAGTCATCATCACTGGAGGGATTTAAAGGACATACAAATGTGGCTCTTAGTGACATGGTTTAGTGGTGACCTGGCAGTGCTGGGTTAACAGTTATCTTAAAAGTTTCTTCCAACCAAAATGATTCTATAATTCTATGTATATACATTGCCTTTTACTACTTTTCCAGTCTTAGACATTGTCTCCAATTCTTTACCCCATCAATCAATTACAGTTTGAAACTTGAGATCGCATGAGTTTTTGCTACCCCCTATTGCTCTTCTGGCAAGTGAAAGACTAAATGGATTTTTGTGGGACATTTAAATGCAATTTGCTAGACACAGTCTCAGCTGGAATATTATTGTCTAAAACTTGATTTAGAAGATTAGACTGAATGTTTTTGTATGGGTTTACCTTGATCAGGGAGCTTTCTTCTAACACTTACCTGCAGAGCATGGAATGTTATGTACAGGGTGGATGCTTCAAATTAACTTGACTGTTTTTCAAATAAAACCAATACTGTTTGTAATTCATGGGTATGGCTGTTAAGCAGTAATCCAGAGGCAGCTTTAAACTGAGAACTTGTGTATGAGCTCCAAGGATGAGTTCTAGTTTATTTCTTAGTTTCCATAAAATCAAACTGAAGGATTAGGCCTCAAGCAAACCAACATTTTAGCAGAGGGGCTCAGTGCTGAAATAACTCTCGATAAATCCCGTTAAATGTTTATATTTTGAATTTTGTGGAAATACAATGAACTCAGCTGCTGTATTCTGCAGAAGTTCAAATGATATCTGCCTTTAGTGGTGTTGATTTTTAGGGACCATCAGAAAGTAAGTATTCAGCATTTTAATTGTTTTCCCTTCCACAGTACTCTTAAGACAGTTCTAGAATCTGTTTTCCTCACATGATGTTCATGTACCTTACCTAAAAAATCACGTTTGGAAAACAGAAGAATTAAGAGGACACAGCTTTTCACACTTTAGCACTGTGTTGTATGTTTAGTGTGGAGATCAAATGCCTTTTTTTTTTGTTTTTGTTTTTTGTTTTTTGTGTGTGATTCTGGTGGACTTGGCAGTGCTTGGCAGATTAACTGATCTTAAGGGTCTGTTACAACCAGAATGATTTTATGATTCTGGGAGAAGCAGGCCCTATAACCTACTGGGATAATTATGTTCATTAGGAACCAGTCCCTCCATTAAATCATGGTTGGGGGCAACTATGTGAAAATGTAGCATTTTGCAAATATGTAATGCTTTAATTACTCATGTAAGACTGCTACTTTATACCCTGTGTAAGATGATAGCTGGCTAAGGTTGGTCAGCTGTGGTGCTTGGCATCCTCTTATGGTGGGTCCCTGACACTGAAGCTTCTTAAAGTGGACAGTGTATTAGCAAGTGCTGGTCTATGCTGCGGAATTTGTGTTGTCATCATCCCCTGGCATGTGGTATGTTCCATAGAAAATGATGGCTATGAATGAGGGACTAGACTTCTTTCAGTACTGGCTTTCATTCTGCTGAAGCCCTTCAAAAACAAACAAACAGACAAACTCAGAAATAATGAAGCAACCAAAAATAGCCAAGTAAACCAAAAAACCCCAAACAAAACCCGAAAACAAACCAACACAACAAAACCAGTGAAAACCAACCAGGGAAACCCACAACAAAAATCAGACAGAAACTCAAACAACACCCTCCCCAACTCATCCAAAACCCCCAAACCAAAACAAAACCAACAAAGCAAAAAAACCTGGAGCTAAGACATAGCTGGTGGGAAGTTTTATGAATTTAGAAGCTTTCAGTCGAATTCTACTGTTCTGAAGATAGAAGTACAGGTACTGGATTTACATCCAGTTTTATGTAAAAATAACAAGCTTATCCAAATATGCTTTTTTGTAAGAGACATCAGCCTCTATTTGTGTATAATTAGCAAAAGTCCTTCATGCATTTGCTGTAATCTTCTAATAATTTCTTAAGGAAATAACTTTCAAGTGACTTTGAAAACCACTGGATTTTTACTGCTACTATTACAGCATTGCTTTATTCTACAAATTGTAAGTGAATTAATGTGTAATTAATATCTAATTGAGGAAAGCAGGAATACTGTACTCAGCCATACTATTCTTTGACACTTAGAGTCATTTTAGAAGACTACAGTAAATAATGGAACAAGGAGCTGCTTTTGAAACATGACAGTGGAAAGACAGCTTGAGCTGTATCAATATGTGAAATCTCTCCAAACAGTGGTTTTGCACTCTTATTATTTGTGTCTGAGAATGACAGACACTTTTTTCTCCCTGGCTTTCTTACTCAGAGATATAGTAAATTAGTGCTGTTTTCACTCCTATATAGAAGAAAAACTTATTTTTCAGAAAAAATTTGAGCTCTATATCAGAAAAAGTTTATCACTGCTCTTCATGGGAATGCATGTAATGACATTTCTTGAACGCAGGAAGATTTGAGTTGTGTGTCTTAAATTTCACCTTAGAAGTGATGGAACAAACTACACATTACATTTTCAGGGAGGATGTCATTCTGTTAATTTCTCTTGGTTTCTTAACCACATTCTTTCAAAAGACTGAGTACCCTTTGGATCTCTGAGTAATTAATTTATCCAATTAATTTGAGAGGGAGTCCATGCGTTGTTCATGCTGATAGACAGTACAAAAAAAATTTGGAAAGATGGAACAAGTGCTTTGCTACTGAATGCTTTCGGTATTTAAAGTGGGTCCTGATGGAGAATAAGCTCAGATTGAGATTCAGGTGAGTGTAATCCTGATATTACTTCAGAGGGAGGTGAAAATCTCAGAGAACCGGTTTGCGAATAAGCCCCCCTTCTGTGCATTATGGTTCACATAATAAGGTACTTTAATATGCTGGTGTTCTATTGAAGCTCTGCAATTGTTTGCGTATCCTCTCAGGACACTGAGTTAATTTAAGTTTTGTGGCACAAAACTGTTGTTGAAAAGAGACACTGTTTTCCACTCAATTCTTCTTGACAATCTCTTTGGCAGATAAAGCTCTTTTGATGCCTTCCTATGTCTGATACCTGTTAAGAAATCTCTTCCAACTCCAGTTCTTTAATATTTTTCCTTTCATTTTCTTTTCAGCTTACTAAACCAGTATCAGAAATGAAAACCTATAAATATTCTTTCTAGATGCATACAAGCATATGCATAATTTCTAATGCTTTTGACCATAGTTTTCTTCCTGTTTATCTCTGCCCTCATTTCTTTGCAGCATCTCCTACTGAGAATTTGTGCTGCTCTTGTTCTACCGTTGAAGCATTGCCTAAGCAGACTTTCTGTACACCAAACTCTGTCTGAATTTGATACGCATGCCTGAATTGCCCCTGCTTCCTTGGAACAGGGCTGAGCTTCATTTGGCTTTGACGGAACTGTTGCTGTTTTGAGTTGGTAGGGAAACTGGAGACCAGGTGAGTTTCCTAGGGTTTTTTGTTACTTTTCTAGAAAACTGCACTTTTAGAAAAGTGAAATGTTGCACTACTGAATGTGCCAAAACAGAATCATTTGGAGCCAAAAAATTGGGGAAGAATAAGAGGGAAGTGGGAGGCATGACAGTTAATAAATCCAAAACCATAAACACTTTGGCAGAATAAACAGAGCTCACTATTTAAATTCCTTTAATCAACATATCTGAATGCAAACACAAATATAATCACCTCGAGCAGTATGTGAAGGTACAGAGTAGTATAGAGGTTATTCTGAGGCACCATTTTTTCTGTTTAACCACAACTTGTTATGCTTTTGCTATCTAATAAGCAATGTTCCTGCAAAGCTGTTCTGCTAATTATAACAATACCATTGCAATCAGCATTTAAATCAGAGTTCAAATACAAGGCAAAAGTAGTTGGGATATTGGCAAGGTTAAAGCTGCAAATTGAAACCTTACGTTATTCTGGCTAATTTGTATTGAAATGCTATAGCCAAATGTTTAAAACTTGCCCAAACAATACTAGCAACAAATTGGAAAGGTACATAAAACTACAGTCTTATTTGATCTGCTGCCTGAAATGTGAGACCCACCAGAGAAAATGCACTTACAGTACTGTTAAAGAGAAATGATCCCAATTTAAAAACTTGGCATTAGCCTTTCCAAAGTAAAGGTCTGATGCTTGGAAGGAGTGATTGCAGTTTATTCAATTACCTCTAAATCTCATTTTTAAGGAATCCAAGATTCCAAATGCAATTCTTTCTTTAAACTGCTATACCAAACTCCTTAAATACTGTTATCACAGGGAGGTTCTGACACCAAACTGTACTATGTCTGTTACTGCCTCTGGTAGCTATTTGAAGCAGTTTCCCTCCCTGAAAAGTGAAGTCATCTTGAAGTATCTGATGATTGTCCAACATCTGCTAGTCTAAGAAGCCATCTTTCTTCAATGCTAGACTGTCTCCTAAGACTGCTTGAAGAATATATACAACCTGATAATGCCTATTTAAATATGTCCAGCTTATCCATTTTCTGGAATTTATGAAGTGACACTAGCAAATTCCTCCAGATTAATTCTAGCACTTGATTGAAATAATGAAATAAAATTGGAACAGCAAGCTTGTGTCTTTAACTTTGACAATTCCTGTTAAGATGCAGTAGTTTAAATTTATTGCAAAAAAATATCCTGCCTTATTTTCCTGTATCTTATCTATTTATGTCAGCTTGTCAAATGACTGTATAGTTATTAAGACTGATACTGCCAACAGTGCCAAAACTAGCAGTGTGCTTGAGAAATACCTGCTTAGAGTTGCTGACTCATTCTGTTCTACTCTCTGGCTATTGTAGCATAATGCCTGCTACTGTGTTTTTTCTCAAGTCACTGAAGTTTGGCATCTTTTGTTTCTGCCAGCATTCCTTACGCTTCCCTTGAGAAGTACGTACCGAGATTAGCTGATGAAAATGGCAGTTCAAGAATGAATAATGGTAATTCTTATGTTCCTGTTAATTCTGATTGCTGGATTGTCACTGGTTTGGGTAGTTACAGTAGACTTTGGTTTATACTTCCAGCCTAGTTATAAATAAGCATGAGTATAACCTGGTGATTAGCCATCTACTTATTCCTTTAGTCTTCATCAGCCATAACTTGGGGTGTGGTTTTGTGCCTGCTCTGGGTTCAGCAACTGCCCATTTTGATATTTCCTGTCATATTTAAGGTTAGTTTTTACCTTGAATTGTCCTGATGGATCAGGAATTTATATCTCTTGAACCTCTAAGTATAATTTCTGTTTCAGTGTTTAAATAAAACATGGTTTGGGGTGTGTGTGAAGTTTTTGTGGTTTTTTTTTTGTTTTTTCTTCCTGATACCCTATAGCACCCTATCAGCTATAATGAGCTAGGAAACTTCTACTCACCTACTCTGGTGTCTTTTGTGTACATAGGCTTCCCAGAAGGTGGGCAGGATATCTTTAGAAATGCATTGTAAATCTTTTTTTTGTAAGATTTGGTAGTCCATTTAGATTGGTTAGTTTTGATTTCACCTCCAAGAAAATTAAGTATGGAGCTTTTCATAGGCACATTGCCTACCTGTGATGTATCTCTGTTGCCTTAGAGATATGAATGCAGGAGTGGGAAGACTCTTGATGGCTTTTCTGGATGAACATAACTTGTCATACTGCTTGCAGTGACTTGCATAGATCATAAACCTTCATTGTAAATTATTATCGGTCATGATAGTGAAATTTCAGTTTGTACAATCTACAGTGCTTGTGTTTTTCCCTAACATGAAGTCCATTTCCATCTTGTATGTCAGAGTGAAAGTTCACAGCACTCTCGGGTATTCGGTGTTTGTTCAGTATAGGTAAATAGTGCTGGGTGGAAATCTATAAAAGGCAAACTTTAACGCTAAGAGAACTCAAGATGTGGATAGTCGGAACAAATTCTTCCCAGCTGTGAAGTTTGTGATTACCTTAATATGAAGATATGAATATGTTCACATAGACATGTAAATGTAGATTTTTAATTTTTTTTTTTTAATTTTACTTTACTTTTCTTCTCCCTAAACACTACCATCACATCTCTCTGGCAAGATTTAAATTTGTAAGCCTTACAAGGTAGTTCTTTACCTTCCAATTGAGCAATAAAAGCTTTGCGTGGCAGCTGAAACCTCAGGAACTGTACTGTGCAGAGCAGTTGTTTACCTCTCACAAGGAAGGACTTTTTAGTAGTTTTCCCTATAGAACTGACAGAAAGGTGTTCTAAATGATAAAACCATAATTGAACAGTCTTCAGTGGACTCGAGCTTGGAAGATTGTTTACTTGGGACGCAATATAAGCAAGACATTGAGGTTCTGGCGCGTGTTCAGAGAAGGGAAAAAAAAAATCTGGTGAATGGTCTTGAGAATAAGTCTTCTGAGGAGCGACTGAGGGAGCTGGGGTTGTTTAGTCTGAAGAAAAGGAGGCTGAGGGGAGAGTTTTTTGCTCTCTACAACTACCTGAAAGGAGGTTGTAGTGAGGTGGATGTTGGTCTCTCCTCACAAGTCACAACCGATTGGAGAAGAGGAAATGGCATCAAGTTGTGCCAGGGGAGGTTTACGTTGGACATCAGGAAAAACTTCTATACGGAAAGGGCTATCAAAGACTGGAACAGGCTGCCCAGGGAAGTGGTTGAATTGCCATCTCTGGATGCATTTAAAAGCTCTGTAGATACGGTGCTCAAGGATATGGTGTAGTAGTGACTCTGGTAGAGTAGATAATGGTTGGACTTGAAGCCCTTAAAAGTCTTTTCCAACCATAGTGATTCTGTGATTCTTTATTGTGGGCTGAGATAAACCATTAGCTGTAACTCTGCTTTCTGACATTATAATGCTTTTTTGGCTCTCTTGCTTTTCTTTCACCTTTGAAACAAGATTTAGTGGTTTTTGTATTCTGAGGCAAAATTAAAGTTCCATCTGATTTTTTTCTGTGAGAATATTTTCGTAGAATCACAGAATGGTAGGGGTTGGAAAGGACTTCTAGACATCATTCAGTCCACCCCCCCCGACAATGCAGGAACACTTATGTCATGCCACACAGGAGCACATCAAGGTGGGTCTTGAAAGTCTCTAGAGAGGAGACTCCCCAACCTTTCTGGGCAGGCTGTTCCAGTGCTCTGTCACTCTCACAGTGAAGAAGTTTTTCCTCATGTTGAGGTGGAACTTGCTGTGTTTCACCTTGCTACCATTACCTCTCATCCTATCACAGGACACCACTGAAAAGAGCCTGGCCCCTTCTAATTGACACCCACCCTTCAGATATTTATAAACATTTTTTCTTTCACTACTGAAACAGCAACTTTCTCAAATTTCTTTTAATGTCCATGTACCTCAGATTGATTTGTACTACACATTTTCTGTCCAGCCATGCATTTGTATTTGGAAGCCTTTTGTAATGTTAAGCATGTGAAACTGGTCAAGAAGCTGATGTGCCTGCTCTGAGGGATTATTCTGGGTCTGGCTAAAATTCACAATATTCTGAATCTGCTTTGGCTACTTCCAGTAAAAAGAACTGACATCAGTCAGTGTCAATTGGTGCTGTTAATTTGTCAGACTACTTGACAAATATGGGGGTTTTTTTGAAAATATTTTTGGGGAACACTTGGTTTTTTTTCTGCTTTGTGGCACTGGATGAATAATGGATCTGATTTTATCCTTCAGTGTTCAGTAAAGATCATTTCTGTCAGTGTCAAATTGAGGAAGACAGACTCCCACAGTATTGAATGAAATCTGAATACTTTGCTGGACTATGCTAAGAATGTCACCCCCAATGAAACTGTATCCAAATCAAAATAACAGCACTACCATTCAGTCACTGGGTTCAGATTTTACCAATCACATTAAATAGCTCTTTGGGGTGAAGGCAGAGCCTGGTCTCTTTTCAGCTTGATATGTTAACGCTTTCATATGCTTTTCATTTTGTAAATCATTTTTGTTTAGAATGTGCATTTGTACATTGCCAAAAAGAACCCAAAGACACAGGAAATACTCACCCCCACCTGATATTTTCTGTTACTGTGATAATATTAATCTTTTAAAAAATATTGTTTATAAGGAGAAGACCAGGAGGTTTCAAAAACCAATGTGAGATTCTGTCATGAGAAATTGTCAGGATTACCCACAGATGTCAGCTTTGAATTAGAAAGCAGGTGCTGATGTGAACTGAAAAAAAACAAGACTTATTACTGATGTAATTTAACTCACATCCCAATTTCTGTTACTCGTTATTCCAGTTATGATTTGTACAGATTTCTAAAGGGGAAACACAAGGGTATCCTCTTGAATTTAGCAATAAATTTAATGCTCAAATTATTGGTGTCATTTTATTATCCTACATTCATTCTTTGACTCAGAATTTAAAGTGGTTCCGTGCTGCTTAAATTCCACACCTGCTAATTTTGTAGAAATTGAAACATACCCTATTAGAGCAACTCCTTATATATCCCTGTCTAAGAGTGAAACATCTTTTCTCACATATTTTGGAAATAAGATGAGCATAGAAGGACAATATGCCATCAGCTTGTTACTGTATTGGTCTTGGGGGTGGGAGGAAGGGAATGTAGTTGGGAATTGCAAGCAGTAAAACTAGGTGAAAGAAACTGAAAAATAGATTATATTAGTAGCAAAGTTATAAAAAGAAAAAAAAAAATTGAGAGAGAATGTGGTTAAAAATATGAGTGACCAAACCTTTGTATCTTATTGTCTATTGCTCAGTAAGATATATCGTGCTTATACCTTAGCAGGCTGTCCTGAGTTTGGCTAGGATTGGTTTAGTTTTCATAAGAGGCTGGGAGGCGTCACAGCCAGGATAGTTGAACTGAACCAGCCAATGGGATTTTTGATACCATATGGATGTCATGCTTAGTATAGAAAGGACAAGCTGTCAGGGGAAGGGCAGCAGGTTGTGGGTGGTGAGCAGTTGCGTGTTATTCTTGTTATTTTTATTCTTGTTTCTTCTCCCTTTGTGTTCTATTAAACTGTCCCTAACCCAGAGGGTTTTTACCTTTTTCTCCTGATTCTTCTGCCCATCCCACCATGGGGAGAGGAGGAGAGACCAAGCAGCTGTGTGGTGCTTAGCTGCTGGCAGGGCCTAAGCCATGACCCAGACTCAGATACTGCTGAAAGGCTAAGGTGCTTCCTTTGGGCTCCTTCACAGAAATTGTATCTTTTTGTCTGAATGGTTAGCCAATTCAGTCTGGAGAAACAAGCATTTTGTATTGGATGGCTTAGTTAACAGCAAATATAATCATGCTGAATCTCTGCATTTTGATGGCTGCCAGGAAAACTGATGTATCATACTACTTTTGGATTAAGGAAGCCGACTTGGTTACCAAAGGTAACTTGCAAGCTCTACATGTGAATTTAAAATTAGATATTTACCTTGGATTGTGACTGTGATTCTAAAAAATAGTTCACATATCAATCCCTAATAGTTACTTATTGTTCTAGATTAAATTATGCTTTTATGTCAAAATCCAAGAGTAAGTGTCTCTTACTAATAATTTTAAGTCCTGAGAGAGGCCATATTTCTTCACAGCTTTGTAAGAGTTCAGTCAACATTTGAGGAGATAACGGAACCTTGCAGATATAGACAATCAAGAAGTTTCCTTAAAAACTGAAGTCTTTGGATGCTTGAGCCATTCATGAAAGAACATATTTGCACTGGAATAGGGACCTTACAGATTTAGAAATGCACCCCATCTTCTTAAGAAGTTGTTACTGGACTGAAAAAACCCATCAAAAAGTTATTCCTTTATTAAAAGGATATAGAAAAATAATATCCCTAGAGTTAGTAATAAAACATTGCAGAAAGCCTCTGAAATAGCTGAAACTTGAGTGTAAATCTGAGGCATTTTTTTGTCATGTCCTTTTAAATTCCGTACCAAAGTCACCTTTGGTATAAAAGGGATTGCTGTCAATGATACTGGTCTTCATTTAAGTCCTGACACATTTCTCTATAGCAAGAAAAATGTGTGCATTTTAGGTGCTGTGGTGCTATCTGTGCATTGGGTTTTTTTATTTCTATGTGTTTGTGTTCATTTCCTTGTGTCCAGGAAATAAATTTCAAGTTTTGGATGAGCTACAGCTCTTCTCATCTGTGCACGTGTTGGAACTTTCCGGAAACTTGGCACAGGAGGATGCTCAACTGAACATATGTCACCAGTCCTCACTTCTTTACACATTGTGTTGCAGTAGTTTGTGGTGTGTGTGTTTAATCATTAAAAAAAGCTAAAAAGTTGGGGGGTTTTTTTGGCCTTAGTTTCTCCTTGAAAATTAAACATTTATTCTGCTCTGACTTAAAGTATGTTTTAATACTAATGTGGTTCATATATCAACTGGAAGGATTTCTTTGTCTTTGGACAGTAATCTTCTTTTCAATTCTAACACAGTTTTGTGGTCACTTTTATTGTGGTCTGTGAATGACTTGTACAGCTCAGAATTGGATCTACTGGGCTTGGAAGTGTTTTGGCTCCCATGCTGCTTTGACATACCTGCTTAACCTCCTAGTTTGTACATCGTGTCTGTGTTAAATTGATGCAACTGAAGGATGCTGCAGCCCCCAGTTTGTCGGGGAATGCTATGTATAATGCCCAGAGTGTGACATGATGCCTTTTTCTCACCAATTCAAGATTCTTTTAGGATGACTCATCTTAAAGTGGATGTACAGATTAGCTGAAGTATTTAAAGCTTCAGGTATACTGATCACATCTGTTGTCATTTAACATCTGGAAACAGTAGAAAAATCAGCAATTTCTTTTTCCTTGAGCACAGAATTGTAAACTAACAGAATAAGGTCAGGGAAAACTAGGTGTTTGTTAACTGTGTGGCACCATCTTGTCAAACATCTTGTACATCCACAGTACGATAGTCTTCAGATACAATTATTCAAACCATGAATCACTCTATGGCAAAGGTTTAAAAGGAATACATAAATAATTATATACACACACATACATATATATATGTGTTTGAAATACATGGTCTTATTCTCAATCTTTGGATATTGCATGTTGTATCTTGGGCCTGGCTGAAATGCTGTAGGAAATTTAAACAGAATTAAGTTTTTATTTTGAATGGAACAGTCATATTTAGCACTGATATTGAGCTTGTGAGTGACAAGTCTGAATAGACTAGGATTTTTTTTTATGTTGTTTGTTTGTATTTTTGTTTTGTTTTGGGTTTTATTTGGTTGGTTGGTTTGGTTTTGGTTTTGATGGTTTGGTTTTTGTTTGTGGCCTCTTTT
>JANIJG010004301.1:31361-65662 GCA_024611175.1 Megaceryle torquata | reverse complement strand
GGGAAGGTACCGCTCAAACTGGACAGAGTGAATTTAGGCTTGGAAAAGGAAGCAGTTATGACAAAAGTTAGCAAAGGTAGTAAATTTTCAGTTGAAAATAAATCTTCTGTGCTATATAATATTAAAAAGACAGATTTTCAGGTTTCCTATGTAGGGGTAATACTCTGTTAAGCAGAGATAACAGACATTAAGACAGACATAGGCCGTTGCATTATAGCACTCATGTCCCTTTTACAGAAAGCTTCTGCTGGAAGCAACAACATAATCTTGATAAACTAATATAAAGGTGTAATAACAGGAATCTTGCCAATTCTAGGTGGATGGAAATCTGGAAATGCTAGAAGACTAGTACACTATTGAAACAGTAATAGCTTGTGATGTCGGATACTTTTGAGTTTGTACTCACTGAAGAATCCTTATATGCTGGGCAATCCTTGAAACATGGTCTGTGTGAGGATAGTTGGATTGTTTTGCTACAGGCAGTAATAGTTGTGTTCATGCACTGGTGGTAGCCTATGGCTGTAGGTATGTACCACTGAACTCAGCCGAGCAAACACATTTCAGCTGTGAAAAATGGCATGAAGGAGCTAAAAAGAATGTCCTTCTGTTTACTTGGAATACAAAAGAAGCTGCTTTCTGTTGTGCATAGAACATTTACTGCTTCAGTATTCTAATCATACAATCATTATTTTAGGATTACTTAGACTAGAGTATTATATACATAGACTAGCATACTACACATGCTGTCCTTCATGAAGGACAACTGATGGAATAAAAATTGAGACTGAAATTTGTGATGTTTAATGGAAGTTTACGTTGGAAATGGTACAATCTAGTGTTTAATTCCTACTTCTCTTATTGGAAAATCTTATAGAAAATACTTAATTTCTTTAATCTAGCATCATGCTCAAGCATGAAAGTCAGACCAGCAAAGTCCTGTTTGATTCCCTGTGGCAATGATACCTCTTTGTATAGCCCTGGTTTTATCATTGCTCTGGCAAGCTGTGGAAGATACCAGTAGCTAATATACTAGAAACCTAGTGGACGATGGAAAGGACATGGGTTTAAAGACCTGTATGCCTGGTGCCACCTCCTCTGTCATGGTCAGAGCTTGTTTTGCTGGGCATTGTGTTCACCTGGTCACATGGCTGATATCGGAGCCCATCCTTCTTAAGTTCAGCTCCTGGAAAAGTCTTTCCATTCCTTATTCCTACACCAGTCTTCTACTTTCTGAATGTGAATCTGTCCTCCCTGACAGCTTGTTGTTTTCCTGAACATACTGGCCAGGCTGAAATGATATACATCATATTATAGGCTGCTTGCTGCCAAATTTTAGTGTCATATATATTGCTCAAGCTCCAAACCTCCAAAGCAAACACAGAGAGGAAATCAAAATTAAATTAATCGTCTCCAAGGATGTATAAAGTATGGCTGCACAGAGGTTTACAAGTTGAGGGTGATAGGGACCATTGGTTATGTGGGAGTCAGAAGCCACTGGTATGCACAACCACTTTCTAGTGCATTGCTTGTCTGGGCTGGAATTGCTTAGCATGAAGACCTTAAGGTGTTTTGTGATGATAGCGAGACAAACGATTTTGCAGGCCCATGGTTAACTACAGAACCATAGGGCACTCTTGGCAGTTTGCATTCACAGAATTAAAGGCAAATGAGTCACCAGGTTCTCTGGAGGACTCAGGGCTGAGCTTTTGCTTTGTGTAATGTAGTCAAAGCATCTTAGCTGAGACTAAACAAACATCTGGAGTCTTCACTTTTGGACATGGTATGAAGGTTAGGTTGGAGACCAACTTTCTGTTGTTCTTGGTTGAAAGGACTGGTTTAGGGATAGTGCTTATTTCTGTTGTGCTGCTGCTTTCCTTCTTAATGCTGGGTTTGAGCTGGCCAGCAGAAGAAATCAGTATCTCCTGAAGGCTTTGATGCCAGCTTGCTCTCAGCTGGTATGAGGGACAGAGATGTGAAGTAGTGCATAATGTCTTTCTTTAAACACCCAATGGCTACCTAGTCCATTTTCATGCAGAAAACATGGATGAGAGGAGGGAGTACTGCCTGCATGAAACAAAAATTAAAATTTCATGTCAGAACTTTGTGCAATAACAAAGTAGACTTGAATAATATACAGAAAAAAAAATTATTTTATCTTTTCCTTTTCTCTGAAGTTACAGACTTTGGATTTTTATAATCTTACCTGAAATGAAATGCTATCCCATACTGTATAGTGATTATATAGTTATGGAGAAAAGGGGGAAAAAAATAAAAAAAAGGCAAAAAAAAAAGCAATGGCAGTCATAAATGAATTAATCTCCTTCTACAAGCTGAAAAATAGGTTTGATTTCTGAAGGGACAACCATGAGTATTCTTCACCAAATACTGTGCACAGGAAGAAGGAAGTAAAAACCTTGCCTATTTTATTTCCTGTAAGCTTAAAAGAATTTCAGGATTGTAAACCTAATACAGAATGTCACCAGGGATCATCATGATCGACCTGCTGCTTGCTCTGAAGTTTATTAAATTATTAGAAGCAGTTGAATTGTTGTCTTGGATAATTTCAATGTCAGGTTAAATTGTTTTGAGAAGTAAAGATGTAACTGAGTGGCTTAAACTTGAGTTTTTCTGGGGAAAAAATCTTTGAAAATGAACACATCTGAAGAGATGGGTTCAGGTGTTAAAAATGTGCCCTGTTTGTCCTGCTAACAGAGAAAAGCATCTGCTTGGAGTCTTGCAAATATTAGCTGTTACTGAGACTTTGCTACTACTCTCTGTTGTTCAAGATGAGACTTGCAGAGAATAGTAAAGATTTTCCAGAAGAGCTTCTGTGGTGGTAAGTTACCTGTGTGCTGTCTTGCTGCAAATTATCTGTCCTATATATTGTAAGATTAATCTTTATACAAGTCTTTTTCACCTATCAGTAGAAAGTAACCGAACAGTTTTCCATGGCTTCACTGGTAAATATGTTGATTTAGGTTACTGGTGGATCTTGGATGTCATTAATCAAGCACATTAGTGTAGCTCTAGAAGGGAAAGTGTAAGAATTATTGTTTATACCCCTTGATGACTGTACAAGGATTGATTGCTTGCCAAAACAGTTAACAGAGGTGAAGTAATGCACTGTGAACGTGAACTTGTTGTTCTGCAGACCTCCGTGGAGTAGAGTCCAATGATGAACTGAAGACAATAAGCTTGCTTGCTTTTTTTTTTTTGTCCTCCTTTTTTGATACCATTGATAGTGAAAGTTCTGAACCCTCAGACAGAAAAAGGAGCTGTTCTAGGGAGAATGAAGAAACTAGCATGTTTTAGAACACACACCCCTTGAAGCTGCCATTTATCATTTCAGTCCATTTTTCTCACCCACAAATGAAGCAGAGCAGCTATCTGCCACCAAAGGCAAACTTCAACAGGATGTACAAAGGTGAGGGTTATTTTGGTTGTTTAAATGGTGAATGTTACATTATAATCTTGACTCAGTTAACTATATTTTGTCCTATATGTAATAAACTTGTTTCTAATTTGACTAAACAGGTATTAAACATCTGTTAGATTGATACTTGATGAATCTGCATCAAGTTAAGGCTCTGACTTGAATTATGTAACAAAACCTGGGAGCACAAACCTGACTTAGAGAATGTGCTCTACTTGATAGCTGTGTAGCACAGTAGAAAATACTGCAGGAAAGGTGGCACATATCTTGCAGTAGTACTTAATGTTCAACAGATTTGGCAAAGTTGCTTTGGGATTTTTATGATCAGAATATAGTTTCTTTCTTAAAGGTCTGTAAGCTACACTGTTAAAATGATTGTGAGTATGTTCACTAATGGAGAAAGTAAGATGAAAAATGCCATGCCAGTGGGCAACACTTTTCTCATTGCTTTTGTATTATTGCTCCTGCCATGTTGGAGATATGAGTGACTGCCAAATGGTTTTGTAGAAGTCAAATGCACACCCTAATAAAAAGGAATTGTGTAATTTGAGGTAGTTTATTTTTCATAATCTATTAACTTAATTAAAACTGATCACAGCTTGCTTGTGGTTTACAGAAATGTTTGAGAATAAAATGGAAGCTGAACTTCATCAAAGTTAAATTCTAAAATAAAACAGGGATTTTGCTTTGATTTTTCAAGTTCAGTGAATGACAATGGTTAGGCTTTTGATGTTACAAAATTTCTTCTTCAATTAGAAATCTCTTCTTTATTTAAACACATACCTGAGTGTGCATATTTGGTCATTGTTTCCTGGTAGGATATCTAAAGCAAGTGCTGGTACTGTAAAAAAGGTTTCCCTTGAAAGACTGTGTAAAAGGAAATGCAGCTTTTTAATCACTAACTTTTGCATGAGAAACAGAGTAATCTTATACCCCCATTAACAGATGTGTGCTGGATATATGGCATATATGTATTATAGCATGTATATTTATAGCTATTTTATTAATATAAAAATGTATATCACTGGAAGCTCTTCAGACTTACAAGAGATGCTAGCAACTGTCTGGTTTAGACAGGTGTAGTAAAGTCCTCAAACTATGGAAAATGAGCATATTTTCCTTTTCTAGCTTGATCGAGAATTATTCAGAGATATTATTTTTGTATGATGACTTTTTTTCACAAAAATACACCTTCGATATTTAGCTAACACTATCTTATGTCAAATAGCATGGCTTGAAAAGTAGTCTTTTGAGTCTTCAGATTTCAAATATGTTTTTTTCCCTGTCTACCTTCCACCTTTGTTCTGCATACATAAAACTATAGTGAGAAAATTGTTAACAGTATTGAACTGCATTACTTTTTCCTCTTTTTCTCCTTGTCTTATTTTTAAGGCCAATGTAATGCTCCATCTAGGTAGACTTGACAAATGGAATTGTTCCAAGTTCTGTATGTGAAAACAAGGCAAGGATAGACTAGAGAGTTGAAAATCTGCCAAAACAAACTTGAGTGGAATAGCTTAGTTCGTCCGGTGCTGCACTTTCTAACACCATGGGGCTTTTTAAAGGTATTTCCGTTCTGAGATACATGTGGTCCATCGGCCGTTGCGAGAGGCAAGCGCCTTTGTAATGAATGAAGTCAGTGTCCTGCAGCTCTTAGGTGGGATTTTGGTCATCTTAGTAGGAAGGAAGGGACTGAGCCAGGCACAGCTACACTGTTGGACACCAGTTTTTACTTCAAGTACCATAAGCTTCTGGTGTTACGTTTATAGATGGCAACAGGTACTACTGTGTCTTAAGAAGGCAAGATAATATAGATGAAGTTTTTTCAGAGTTCTTTCACACTGGCACTTCATATGCCTTCCTTCAGCTTGAAAAGTACTAAATTGGAATATACAAGCATCTCTAGCTTGTTTCAAGTGTTTTAAGCTATGTGTTTACTTTTAAGAAGCATCTCGGTAGCTAATTTGAGGGTTGTCTAGGTTTAACCTGTATCCAGCTAAACTATAGCAGTTTCTCTATCACCTGATGACCCCTCCCCAGCAGTAAAGGAGGATTGAGAAAAGGAGAGAAGACTCATGGGTTGAAATAAAAGCAGATTTAATGTACCAGCCAAACTAATACCAATGCCGATATAAATTATACACTGTTATCCTCAGCCCAGCAAACGTGCATCAGTCACAATTAACAGGGAAAGCAGTCCTTGGGATTTGGAGAAAGAGAAGGAGGAGCCTGAGCAGAAGCCCCCCCGCTAAGTGTAATCATTAGAATAAGTTCAACAGAAAGCAAGAATGAACAGAAGTCCAGAAAACCAGACCTATTGGGGAGATCACTGAAAGATCTGCATTCCTTTAGCTTAGGATAAGGTTGGGAAGGGAAGTGTCTTTGAATACTGAAAAACTTACTGCAAAGAGCAAAGGGTTCAGGTCTTATCTACAGTTGCTATGGATGAGAGAATTAGATTTTAGTATTAGATCAAACTTTCCTATGTGCATTAAACTAGACTAGTCTCTGCTGAGATGTGAAAGAAAGGAAGATTGGCTTTGGACATTTGTAGGACTTACACTAACAGCTAGCACTGCTGTAAAATAGAAGAACTGAAGATGAAAAGGGACTACTGATTATCTTTTACAGACTCTATCCCTTAACTGCTGTCTTGTCAAACTCATTCATAAATAAACATTTTCTTTATAATTGTATTAGTTTTACCCTGTAAATTGGAAAAGGATTGTCATTTATGAATTAAGAGTGTATTCACACTCTGGACAGACTCCACCTGCCTATCTGAAAGATAACATCCTCCCATCTTTGCTACAAAATTCTGGATTTTAATTTTTTTCCTTTATAGAATGTTAACCTAAAGAAAACAGAAATATGAGCTGCCTCTCAGGCTGGAAAAGTACCACTGATGATGTAATTGCTAAGGTAGTTTTGTTGGAAATGGATGAGAGGTTTTTTTAAAGGTCTCCAGAAAGCCTTCAGTACTTTTGATCACCCTGTTTTGTCTTAGACATCTTAGACAATCTGCTGTGCATGGTAAGAAGTCAAGTATACAACAGTGTATTTAGGGAGTTCATTGGGAGTATGATGCATTAATGAGTTATTTTGCTAAAGACATGTAAATAAAAGGGATCAATATTTGCTATAGACATGAAGATCAGGAGTTTCTCTGTTATGGTCTTCACTGCAGGTAATAAAATGTGCTTAATTGTTGCATCAAAGCTTGCAGGCTCTGACTGAAACAGGGTATGTCTCAGGACATTAATTTCTCTATAAATTTTGATAGAGTTAGAATTTACTTCCAAATTCTCGATGCTGAATGTCATAATTTCTTCCTCTATTACATTGAAGTCCTTCCTTAAACATTAGGATGAGAGCATAATTGATGTAGGGAGGGAAAAAGAGGAGGTAGTCTGTAGTTTCCTGTATGATTCTCTTGGTTTTTGTTTTGGTTGGTTTGTTTGGTTGGTTTTTTTATGATTGCTATCTTGTAATAGCTCCTTTCAAAGCATCTATTTTACTTAGTGAATTGATAAGGCTGTAAGCTTAGAGTATTTTCCAGGCATGGTGTATCTCTCTCACATTCCCTTCTCCAGCTCAGACATAGTATGTATATAGGAGGGGTCACACTGATGCTATACACAAGTTACAGTGAGCGTGACTATTAGGTAAAGTGGAAAATTTTCTTTCCTGAAGGTGAAATTGGTCATCACTGCATAGTATGAATAATAATATGTAGGATCCTTGAAGGTAAACAGAACAAGCTTACTTTGAGGAGTAAAAAATAGAAAATAAAAGCAAGAGACATGTCCTTCCATTTTTCAGTCAAGAGAAATATTTAACAATTTTACTAAGATGCTGCTTGAAAAAGAATAGGTCTGTTGTCTAATTTGGAAACTCCTATGTCTGCTAGAAACCAAGAGGTTTGATATGAAAAAATAAAACACTAGATGAAATTAAACTTTATTTTCTTATGGAAAGCATGAAGTGTTTTTGAAATATTTCTGGTACAAAATTGTACGGTGCTGTTCAAGAGAAAATATTTTTAAATATGGGGTGATCTTATAACAAGACAAAATAGAATTAATTTTAACATAAAAATGTGGACCTCTTAAAGAGGAGCAAGTACTCATCTTAATTTGAAACAATGTTCTTTAATGTGAGTTTGGAAGCTGTTCAACCATGTAGATAACCTACACAGCACTTATATGAAAGGATGACAGAAGTTATTACATCACTTCTCAGTGTGTGTCTGTGGTATGTGCTGTTGATCTTTTTCATTTGCAGCAGACTATTTCTGTGATGGTGAATTGGGAAAAATATTTTATAATCATAATATGATGATTACTGGACTTCAATTGTTTATTTCTCTATCTGTAGAATAAAGAGTCCCTGTTTTGAATTAGGATAGTATTTGTTAGAAGCATGTATCCTTGGTGTGTCTGTCCAAATTATATTGAGTTACAAACCCCAGAATATTTAGCTTGGCTGTTTTTGATGCACTTTATTAGAGCTTAGCCTTTAAAACCTTAGGTGTCTACATGAAGACAACCTAAGATCATCTGCAGAGGTACTAAAGCTGATAAACTACTTTCTAATTTCCCAGTGTCATCCCTCTACTGCTTGCATAGATAAATGTGGTTTGGAAGGCAGAGAAAGAAAATAAGCAAGGGAAGAGCACTTGTGAAGAAAAAAACACACCTGAAACAAACCCCCACCTTCCCCAAACCTCCAAACCCTAGAATTTAGGAGCAGACACCAGATGAGGAAGTGTTTGTGTTTTACAGACATCTGTGAAAAGAAAGCTGGTCAGGTATCTGAAGGGAGAAGGAAGAAAAGAATAAAAATCTGGATGGAAAGAGTCCTTGCCTGGTCAGGAAGAGTGGGACAGGGTAGGAAACATCCCAAGTAGATGGCTAGTTAGGCATTTACAGAGAGAAGACACTATGAAAGCCATTGGTCACTTCTCATTCCAGTCTGTTGCCCTCCACCATGGTATATGATAATTACTAATTTGTAATTCTTTTCTTTCTTGAATAGCAGAGCTTTGTGTCATGAATCAGAAGGTGATCAACAGTTGTTGAAACAAGCAGGTTTCAATGCAAAATCATAATGTAAAATTTAATTTTAGGTTGGATTTTAAAAAATCAACTTAAAAGTGGTATACAACCTAAGTTCAAACAGTATTCATGGCTTTGAACTCAAGCACTCTATAATTAGGAAATTCTGTAAAACCGTAGCTTTTAAATGCTTATGAATTCTAACAATCTGCATTTCAGACCATTTCTACCTCAACTGATCTTAAGGCCACAAGGTACTCATTCAAGGAGCTACTGTTTGTATTTTGAGGTCACTCTAGCTGTGATACCAGTATTTCAGGTGTAGTCCTCACAGCATATTTTGGAAAGAGTGCTATTTGCCTGTCTTTCTGATGTATCAAGAAAGATTTGGGGTGGTTTGCATATAACCACTCTTCAGCTGCCTATAAGTTCCTGGAGGTGCAGGGATGGCCTGTCTAATGACTGTCATTTTGGCAATGTCAAGTGTTTTACATTTTCACTTATATGCAAGATTATGTGAAAGCACATTCTATGTGTGCAAAATGGTGGTCAACAGCTTTAAGGATTTTGTTAGGGTTTAACTAGACTCCTGGTATTGGCATAATGAGCATCTCAACAGCAAACTCTTGCTGTGGATTTTGCTGTGAATGAAGTAGCCCATTAATAACCTTATCACACAGTTCTTTTTGGGCAGCGTCCCTCGTGCATGTCATGTGTGGACTTCTCTCTTGAATGAAGAGTAAAAAACCAGTATCTTTTTCTTATGGTATATTCCTACACAGAAGAAAAGGAGAAAAACTAATAGGGCTCTGGTGTTTGTTTTCCAAATCTGGAGTGCTTGACTTCACAAACTTACTAGTATTTTTAAATGGGAAAAAAAGAAGAAAAAAAAAAAAAGAAAAAAAAAAAAAGGAAAAGTGTATGACTCCAGTATTGCTTAGTCCAGTTGTGCAGGCAGCTGAAGTCAAGAAGTAAACCCAAACTTCTGGTATTTGGATTTGACTCCGAGTTTCACTTCAGACAGATTGCCTGATTTCTGCAACTCTCCCCAGTTTTCACATGGTTATAGGCTTAGATTTTTGAACTAATTGTTAATGTACTTTTAAATATATGTATTTTTTCTTTGCTGTGTTTCTTAAATGCCATACTTAAAAAAAATTGGCTACCTGAACCTTTGTGCCTGCAGTAAATCATATTACAACCATGAGATGCTAGTGTGTTTGAATGCATTCTTATGTTGTTGTGGGGGGAAAAAAAAGGAAGCAAAGTGTATCTGCAAGCTTCACAGCCCCCTTCCAAAAACCTGGGATCCTATTTGCTGTGACCTCTCTAGGTAAGAGAAAGGGAATGGGTTTGAAGTTTGCCTTACTACTGAACTCAGGCCAAATAGTGACTAATGAACACAGCAGATGTTTCTACTTTTGAAGGCTTTTTTTTTTTTTTGGAAAGAACTTTATTAACCAATTTATCCTTCCTCCCAGGAGATAGCAGGACAGCAGTGTAGCTGAGATCTGACAATTCATTGCATCAGAGAAGAAAATATTAATGTTGACCCTTGCTATATTGACACTAGGATTTGAGTCTAACCTTCTGCTCTTTTTTTCTCAGAACAACACATCCAAGTAGTTTTCTTCAAATCTTTCAGCTACTGTGCTACGTAGTGACTTCAGCCACATTTTTAGCAATTTGGAATATAACAAGCCTGATTTTGTGTGCAAATTCAGGGTAGCTCCATTGACTTAATGGCATTACTCCAGGTATTTATTCATCTTACTATAAGATCGTGATCTGACCTGTTTTTGATGAACAAACAACCCATATTTGATTTTATTTGCTATTGGATAGGAGGGTTGTGGAGCTGAAAGATTATAACAAGTTTTTTCTCTCCCTTTGATGATGAGCTCTCAAAGACATTCATCTATAGTTATCATGTTAAGCATGAGAGAGGATGTTGATGTTTCTTACCAGAAAGTGCAAGAAACTTCTTCCAGGCAACCTCATTTCTAAAGTTCTTTTTGTGTTTCAGTAGATGTTCTCCTACCTTGCCTTCTTTTCAGGAAGGTACGGGTAGGAACTGTGAGGATCCCTTTATCAGATAGTCAACAACAAGCCAGGTTGTAGTTGCTTTAGTCATTTTTCATAGTTATGCAACAAGGCAATGAAAGAGAATACAAGCATGGAGATGTCTTCATAGTCTTAGGTGTTTGCAGCCCTTCCCCAGAGACTCCACCTCTGGGTGAAAGGAATCTCTATTCTTTGGTACCTTGCCCTTCTGGACCCAGGGGAGCAAGTGGCCACTTCCATAGGCAAGAGCAGGGTTTTGTATGGCTCCTCTCTCTCCTCTTCTCTCATTATGTGCAACCATTACTCTAAGGCCCAGCATAAGGCTCTTGCTCCAAACACTGCAGTTCCCTCCAAACACTGCAGTTCCCTCATCTTGCACCCAAGAGTTCAGGATGCTAAGATATTTTAAGCATCTCTTGCTGTATGTCAAGAACTTATGACCTTGAAAACTGTTTTTCTTTGATCACCCTCCATTCCATTGTTCAGGAAATATGCTTAACTACAAGGGGTGAAGTCAAAAATGATGTAATCATCATGGACCCATTAATCAGTATAGTCACTGTGCTTTTCCAGGTGGAAAATACTAACAACAGTTAGTTATGCTCACATCTGCATAGAATATGTACAATAAATTATGCACAAAATCAAACATCTTCTAAGTGAGCAGCATTATTTAGGGCATGCTTCCAGAAATGAGAAAAAAAAAAAAATCCACTTGATAAGCAGGTAGTTGCATCACTTCTACTGATTGCTTGCAGATTTGTGCTGACACAAAAGACTGGAGCAATGTGGGTTCACAAACCAGCTTGTTGTCTTGAGCCATTCAGTTAGTCTGAGAACAATCTCCTTGGAGAGCCTTTTTCTGTGCATGTATACATTGTGATCCCTCTAGCTTGTTCATGTCACCTATGAGATTTAAAAGATGTTAAGCTTCAAGGTCAGTAACTTTCCAGTGCTGATTTCTCAGTTTCAAATCCCAGGCCGAGATTAATGTAGGAATTAAATGTGAAGCTGAGCTGTGCTTAATTCCTTTTAAACGTTACCCTTTAAAAGTAGGGTGACACTTGTGAAAGGCCATTTTAGACCAAAAATAGGCTGGTTTTGATGCTTGGATAAATGCAGTTTAGTCCATAAATCTATTCATATCTGCAAAGCAGTGTAGATTTCAAGTCAGTTGGAAAAAGCACTAGACCACTTAATTTCTAAGCAACAAGGGTTGCTTTGCTTTTGTAACTGGACGCATGTTCTTCTGTAGTAACATCCCTGTAATGATACATGTGTGTGCTGAATGCTCCCACGCACACTTTCTAGCTGAAAATTCAGGAGTTTCAAGTATACATCATTGTGTTTCTACGCAACATAGAAGCTTCTTACAGAGCTGTGTTGTGATATGCCTTGCACAGGCTTGTGGAAGGGCACAGACAGTCCTTTTAGTCTTTCTGTGGCAGGATGCTCTGGCTCTGAGCTGGAGAGGGGAAGAACAGAACCAGACCTGGCAAAACCTAAATCTGGTGTTTCAGACTGTGGTAACTGTAAATAGAGGCTGTTTCAGTTTAATACCCTATCTGCCTGGAGGGTGCATGGAATTGGACAGCATATCTAAAATTGGGATTTCACCCCCCTTTTTTAAGTTTACTTTGCTCCAGAAAGGGTTGTCTGCTTATAGGTGGTCTAATAGTAAGATTTAACTGTGGTGCTGCTTTCTTATTGCTCATATATTGGACTGAGTGTTTATATCGGAGTGTTAAACTGTGATTCTGAGCACCTCCAATCTGATCTGGGCCTTATTTTACGAGCTAGTATGCATATGGGCCACATAGTGATAATTTACTGTAAAGAGCTTTTGAGCTGCTGCTGTTCTTGTGTGGCTTCGGTTTGTTTCATGTGACTTAAGGTGGGAAGGAGGCTCTTGACCTAAATACTGTATTAATATTTCACTTGTCTTCTTGTTAGATATTTTCATGAGGTTGTAAGTATACTGGAAGACAAGCAGCTTAAGGATGAGTTCTGAAGTTGTTTAGCTGAACTTGGAATATCTTTCTTGGAGCAAGATACAGAAGGAAAGAATAGTGGAAAAAAAGGCAGCAACTGAAGAGGGGAAAAAGCTGGATGGGTTTTACAACCATAAATGGTAAAAGTAACCTTGCTTGGCTGCCAGCAAGCAGAACGATGGAATAAGGTTTTGATTTACAGGAACAGCTCAGCAAGGGCCTTGTAGAGTGCTTCATGCCTGCTATAAAAATGTGATTATCTATAAAATGGGGAGAGATTTAACAAGAGAATTTAGGCATCGGGAACAGTGCTGTTTCACACAGAATGTGGGTGCGTGCCTTTAGAGTTCTGGGAACACAAGCTAGATTGGAGAACAAAGTTTTCCAAGAGAGAATGTGGATAATTTTGACTTATTACCTGAATGTGTTAAATTTTAGTTCTTTGCCCATTCATCATAAAGTCTTAAAAATAATTACAAGGATAAATGTTGTTTAATTTCTTCAGATAATTGTCTCCCAGGAGTTAGGCTTACAGTAAGCTGCCTAAGGGCATACAGGTAGGTGTGAGATGCTTTCCCCTAATTTCAGTATTCTCTGTTACTGTTATAGAGCTTTTATGGTCTTTCCCTATCTGTATATTACAGTTTTATTCAAGAAAGTAAATTGGTCAGCTCTAAGTTCATGTGATCAGTTGACCAGTAAAACTTTGTAGTTGTGGACAGCAAAAGACTCCCCCTTTCAGCCTCCAGACCTGAAGTGATGGAAACTCAATGCTTAACTTTTCTAAATGGAAAGCTGGTGAGCAAATGACATTACCAAGTGTGCCAAGTGATGGCTGGGGAGTGGAGGAGAGGGAACAGTAGCATTTTTGGATGCTCAGTGTCATTCCTTTTGAGGACCCCACTGGAGGGGAGAAGACAACAGGAAATGGGAATTTCTTTCTGAGAAGTGAAGCTTCAAGTTGACTATGAAGAATTAGCTGTCCCTGTTAAAATCTGAGGCAAAATGTTGCCTTTAAAGGACTTGCTTTTAGTCAAAGACAGAAGGGAGGAACGCGGCTGCGTACCGCTGTATGTCTTAAGCTGAAAATGAATGTTGAGATTCTCTATCACTCTTAATTAAGCCAAGTTAAACCTTGATGTGAAAAGCATTGATGTGAATGTCATATCATAGAAGCTTACAAGATGATTTGAAGTTTCATTTCTGCGTTTGGAGGTATCAAAATTACACAGCCGAAAAATGTGATCTAATCTGCCAAATTCAAAACATCAATATGCTTTTTAAGTGTGTATAACTGAAAGCTAATAAACACTAATTTATGCTTAAATATACAATTTGTGCTACTATTTATATGGTCCTGCCAATATTTCAGTTCTAAACTCTTCAAGGTTTTGAAACTGTGCAGTGGTAAAACTGTGTTCCAAATTTTGGAGGACATTATCCTCAAGAGGTCAGGGATAAAAGACTAGAAGTATTAGACTAGAAGTATTTTACTTTTTTTTAAGTTTTGTAGCATGCACACACAAAAGGAAAAAAAAAAAGGAAAAAAAAAGAAAAAAAGAAAAATGCAGTGATCATGAATGTGATCATAGAATAACTTAGCTTGGAAAAGACCCTTAAGATCAGAGTCCCAACTGCTAATGTAACACTGCCAAGTCCACCATTAAACCACGTCACTAAGCACCAGATCTATACATCTTTTAAATACCACTAGGGATGGTGACTCCACCACTTCCCTGGGCAGCCTGTTCAGGGCTTTATAACCTTTTCTGCATATAATTTTTTCCTAATGTCAGATCTAAACCTCCCTTAGTGCAACTTGAGGCCATTTCCTCTCGTCCTATTGCTTGTTACTTAGTTGAACAGATGACCCCCACCTCACCACAACCTCCTTTCAGGCAGTTGTAGAGAGCAATAAGGTTTCCCCTGAGCCTTCTTTTCTCCAGGCTAAAGCAACCCCAGTTCCTTCAGCTGCTCCTCAGTAGACTTTCCTCTAGATCCATCACCAGCTTTGCTGCTCTTCATTGGACACACTCTGCACCTCAATGTCCTTCTTGTAGTGAGGATCCCAAAACTGAACATAGTATTTGAGGTGTGGCCTCACCACTGCCAAGTACAGAGGGACGGTTGCTTTCCTGGTGCTGCTGGCCACACTATTGCTGATAGTGCATTATTATATTTTTCTACTAATTTGACTTGAAGGGTATTTGCTTAATAAAAATAAAATAGTTTATAACTTACTTTTCAATGTATCTTCACTACAGGATTAATAAGCAACATTTTTTTTCAAACTACCAAGTAATAAATCTTAACTGAAAAGACTGAGAGATCCATACAGTCTTAAGTATTGATTTTCTCTAGTATTACACTTAACGTACAATCATTTCAGGGGAAAGGCTTGATAAAATCTCTCAAAGATAAAAAGATTATTTTCATTTTCTCCACTGCAGTTACTGTTATTCATTAGTATCATGATATACTGAGAAACTATTGCACTGTAACGATTTTATGGCTCTGTAAGTATGATTACATCAGGATCAGGGATATGGTACAGATGCAAAATGCAGTCTTAAGTTTGGAATACCTTTTCTTTAGCAAAAACATAAGTGTAGTATTTCTCCCTGTTATGTACTCTTTAAACACCAGAGGTTTAAAAAGTTAAGCCCAAAGATGCAAAACTGGTTGCTCGGTAATTATTTTGTTAATGTGAAAAAGGCATTTTGCATAGACTTTGAATACAATTCTGCTTTTAATGAGGATAAAAAGGTGATTGAATATAGCATATTCATCCTCAAAGGAGGAATGCATTTACTCAGTTCAAATTTTAAGGTCAGTGATGTTTCTTTACAGTTCAGAAGCAGAAAGAGGTTAAAAATTTGGCAAGTTCTAGCCCTGAAGATTTAACTTATTGATGACTGAGGTGAATGATAGGCTTTTCCCAATGATCAGCCACTTCCCTACTGAGGAAAGTAATTATTGGAAACTGGAAAATAAAGCAAAATTGCATCGGTACATCCAAAATTGAAGGTACATCCTAAGTAGAGCCAAGATCCTATGGATGTATATGATGAGGAATGAATCCTGTCAGCATCCTGCAGTGTTACACTAAGATTTCAGTTAACACACAGTATGCCCTATATATTGTGTGGAGGCATCTGCTTGGTAAATGTTAAATAGGGATGCATCCACTTCAAACAGCATATTGGTTTAGTCCTGTATCTGGGAAGAGGAATTTACAGCTGTTTGGGGTTTTTTTAGTGTGGTGTTTCTTTTTGTTTGTTTTTGGTTTTTGTTTTTTTGTTTCGTTGTTTGGTTTGGTTTTGTGGTTTGGGTTTTTTTGTGTTTGTTTGTTTGGGTTTTTTTTTGTTTTGTTGGTGGGTTTTGTTGGTGGTTTTTTTTTTTTTTTCCTCCAACAATCATTAAGTTGTAGAGGGAAAAGTGTACTTTTCATTTTGTCTTTAAATGGTGAAGTACCTTGAAAAGTATAGTCTTACTGTCACTCTGTGTTACACTGACTCCTTGCTACTTTGTGTGTGTTTTGTATACAACCATGAATTTCATCTGCCATGTTCTTGTTCTGATCTCTCACTTCCTCAGCTGGAATCCGAAAACCTCTTCCTCGAAGCTAAACAGCATATGTAGTTACCTAGCAGTGACTTCTTCCTTTCCTCTGTCAAGTTATGGACATTAAAGCGGCATCGGGTCACACTTCGGGGTGGGCAGGTAGCTGCTAAAAACCTTTGCCTTATCAAAACGTGGTTGTTTACAGAGGTGCAAACCCAAACATGCAATGCCTGAATTGTGATAAAATATCACACACACACACACACCCGCCTTCCCCCCCCGAAATCAAAAGCTGGTAAGCAATTCAAAAGTTCACACCTGTAGTTCAGATTTACTAGTGCTCTGATTTAGCTTTGGACATTCTGATCTCCAGGGCTGGCTGAGAAATATATGGTCATATTCTAGTGTAAAGGCTGTGGTTTTTTTCTCTGATATTCATGGTGTAGGATCTAAAGATGATTGCCTCAGTAGAGTAAAAAGATTTTCTATCTTCTGTGTCTCTGTAAGTTAATGATTTTCCCCTAATCTTCACCTTTATGTTAAATGGAAATGCAGTAATTAATATCAGAGATGAATCTTGCAGTGTGGATGAGTAGTTCAGTCTGTAAGCCACATCAGCACTTTCTTTCTTAACACTCATGCAGAGGTTCTTTCCATAAATGTATGGTTGAATCTCAGTTGTGCTTGATACAGAAGAAATGTTGCTATAATAACAATTACCCGATCAACTTTAAGACGGATGGTGACTTACAGGATCATCTCCTTTTCTGCATGTTCCAATGAGCTGACTGTTGTCTTGTCAAGTCTAAAGCATGACATATCCTATTCTCCAATGTTAATAGTCAATTAAACTTACTTTCCTCTTTGCACTTTTGCAGGTGTATTGTCAAATGTTTTGGGGCTGCTTTTTCAGCTGTAAACTGATCTTAAATGTGACTAATCCTTGTCAATGCGAGCATCAGTACAAAGAATCACTGGTTTAGAGAGTTCAGAATTATTCTACTGCAGGGAAGTTTTGGATAATAGTGACTTCCCCTTAGACTATGTTCATTACTTATGTAGACAAAAATAAGCATTTCTTGCATAGACAAAAAGGTCTGTTTGGCATAGCAGTCCTCCTTAGGATTTAATGAGTAATTTTGTTTCACTGATATAAGCATTATTCTAGTATAATTTTATTTTTATATTAAGTAACCTACCTAATAGTAACATGAATTAATGTAAAAGGCAAAAGTTGATACTTGTAAGCTTTTATTGGAAAGGCTTAAATGTAACAGTTTTATTCAAACAATGGAAAATACCATTGCCACACAAAGAAAACGCAGCATAAATATCCAGTGTTAGGACTTAGTCTTGTGTTTGGGGTTTTTTTATGAATTTCTTTCAGATTATTAATGTATTTAGCACTGTGGGTTGAGGTTTTTGCTCTGAACAGAGCATACTGCTTCACAGTGCAGCATATTAAAATACTTAAAATGTTTTGTGAGCAATACCACATGCTTGACATTTCATATAAACTAGTGAAATGCACTAAGGGCATGGGTAGCACTAGTTCATCATTTCTTATTTTTCTCAGGGGTTGAAAGAAAGCATCTTTTCTACTGCTATAAAGCGGAGAGAGCTTGCTGCTTTCTTTACTCCCTTCTTATCTGACAAAGACAACTCCCCACCAGTGGAACTTTGAGTACTTGCTATATGTTATTTGAGCAGACAAACCTGTTGGCCAAAGCAGAACTTTATTATTCATCAGTGTAATAAAACCTGACCACAGATGTTTAGCTGTGTTGCTCCAACTTAATCATTTTTCCAGTGTTGGCTGTGTACTATCTTGTATCTGAACTTTGGGTTCCTACTTACTCATATTTTTGATGTCATTAGGACATGAAAAAAACATATGAGGATGGCTTTGTGTTTGAGAGAGAGCAGGGAATGTTAGAAGTATATGCACATATAAATACGTGGGGGGGTTTCAAAGAATTGGGCCCTTACACATTTTCCATCGTGAAGGAGGTCCCACTAATTAGTAGTAGTGGCTCAGTGCCTCATTTACAGTTAACGAACTTGTCCTTAGGAACATGTTGTTTACTTTCCTAGATGGGTCTATGAGGAAGTAGAAAAATTACAGGTACCAACTTATTTGCAAGCACAGGTCTCTTGGCTCAGTGTAAAGTATGGATTTCTGTCATAAACTTAATCATGTCTGATCATTAATATGAGGGTCAACAGTTATGCAATGAACATTCCATTTTATGGCTACATCTCAGGGTGAGCGATAGTCCATGAGCACCCTTATCTACTGAAAGGTGTTTCTTTGCTGGTGTGTATATAAGTGTACCACTATCTAATTGTGCCATAAAATGTATGGCTAGGTACCCACTGTCAAATCTGTTTTCCCATTTAACATGCAGAGAAGGAAAAGGAGTGATGATCATCTTCAGGACCCGGGAATCTGAATAGAGTGGAGCTGCTTCTGCCGAGTTCCAGAATCCTACAGAGAATTTGTTATAGGACTGAGTGGAGGAGACTTGCTTGTGATTCTCCCAAGGTCCAGCTTTTATCCAAACCCAGTTAGGATGTGTCCTCTGGGTAGTAACCTGCTTGTAAATATGTTGAAATTAATTCCACTGGAACCTGCACAGAGTACTTAGGGTGGAGAAGACTGTTACTAACTGTGTAAAAACTGAGTGGTTCCACATGTTGAATTTCCTTCCCCTTGTTGTTCACATCACCACCAAACATTCTCTCTGGCAAGCACACCCTTGCTTTCAGGTAGTTAGGCTTGGCATTGAGAAATAGAATGTAACATTCTTTTCTCTGTCTTCATGCCCTTGCCTGTATTTTTCCCCTCCCTTAAATCCCATATGTTTACTGTACATGGTTATGCCCTTTTCGATCCTTACAGCTCCAAACTTTATTTATTCTTGTCTGCATTCCATTTTATACCCACAGAAATTAATTTAATTTCCTGTGCATACCTACCTCCCCCTCTCTTTTTTTTTTTTCTTTTTTTTCTTCCCCCTATCTTCTGTACTTTCATACTGTTTCTCATTAGCCTTTTCTGGGAGGCTTTGAGAAAATTTACAAAGTAGAGTTGAGAAAATTTACAAAGTAGAGAGGGCCTAATCCTGGTAGCTATTACTCCCCACCACCCAACTCCCTCTACCCCCAAAAACCAACTCTTCTTTAACAGACATTTATATGTTCATCTGTGACCTAACATTCAAGAACAAAGATTGTTTTTTAACTTTTGAAGTCAAAGTTCAGTTACTGCTGGTACTTGAGCAGAGGGAGTCATTCCTCTGCAGTGTTCTTGCTCCTTGCCTTTCTTCATTTTTCTTTATGAGCAGGAATTTCTGAAGCTACATAGTCATATTTCTCAGTGAAAAGACGAGCATAGTGTTACCTTACCACAATGGTTCTACTTGGTTTCTTCTGGAGGTGCAGTTTTGTGGGATTGTGATGGAATACCTATGGGTAAAACTTTTCTCAGTAGTACCAGTCCTACAGGATAACTTGATTTTTGGTTCTCTTAATTTTCCTGGTAGAGTTAAGCATTCTCCACATAAATGCATACATTTTTATGGCCACAATGAAAAGTTGAATGTCTGCAGCTGTTCTGCCTTTAGCAGTGACATATCCTTGTGCCAGCTGTGGAGATCATTTATGACCACTGTGAATATATTCCCTTTCTCTGGAACCACTTGTCATGGGTGTGATTTTGAAATGGGTGTACTTCAGAATGAAGGGTTACCAGGGTTTTCTTAGTGATAGTTAAGGATACAGAGAAGTGGTTGTGGGTAAGCTTTTTAAATACCCTATTTTCTCTGCAGAACTTAATCCACGAGTCTTGTTAATGGCCTGGAAGTGTATGTTGATGTCTTAAGATTCCACTTTGTGAAATTTTATTCTTGGTAGATTTGTTTTGGGTAAAGCCAGGAAATTAGACTTTCTTGGGAATAGCAACTCTTGAGTTGTTGAAAACTCTGCTTACACATGCTGCTCTTCTTGGCAGTTTCCTCTGTGAAGGCTGTAGTTGCATGAAAGGAATTCTGATGTGATAAGGACTGTGTTGTACTTATTAGCCTAGAGATATTACTCTTCCTACTGTTAACCTAAACCAATATGTGCTCTTCTACACCATTTTACAGCAATCAGGAGAAATGGATAAAAACACTAAAAGACTTTAGCCAGGCATGACTTCCTAATGGTAGTGTTATGCATAAAATTGAGCCTAGAGGAAAAATAGTCTGCTGCATTTTCAGTTACCACATTTTTTCCTAGTCGTGGTCAATTCTGCTACTTTTGAGGAGCTTATTACCTCTAAGACTTAGACACAAGGACTTAGTCCACTAGCTTGCCATGGTGTTTTCTGATGGAGGAATCCTTTAACTCTTTCCCTCAATTGCTCCTAGAAAGGAAGGTGTAACAGCTAATCCTGATTTTCTAGTTACCTGCACCTGGAAATTTGTGCCTGGAACATCTTTTTTTAAAGGAGGATTGTGTTCTTCCCTGACATCTAGTGGAAACCCAACACTTTATGTAAGCTGTTGCCTGAATTCAGTTTGCTATATCTGTTTAATTTAGGAAAATGTAATTTAAGTTCTACTAGAAATTGGAAAAGCAGTCACTGCATTGTGGTGAAGCGCCAAACAGAGAAGAGAACCAAATGTAATGTCCTGATTTGTTTTCTGGAGAGCTTCATGTAATTGGCTTTTCCCATGATATTAACTGCTTTGTTTTATCACCTTCATCAACCAGACATGTTTCCATTCTTTGAGCCTTTCCCTCTGTTGCCTATTGACCAAGTTATTAAAGTTTTAGTGTCAGACTAATGCAGGAATCCTTTTCAATTGCTCTGATATGAATGGGGTTCAGAATACTTACATCTGCATAAGGACAAGAATTGTGAACAGAGATTCAGTTTATACCTCTGACTATATGATTATTGCTTGATGGTTACTTAAAAATTGTTTGGGGACAAGCAGAGGAAAAAAAGTCTATATAAAACCAGCACTACTCTTTTCAGTTAACAGAATTCAACCTTTAAGAACATTTAGGGGAATGATCATTCATGCAGAAACTAGGCTGTGATTTGTGACTTTTATTAAGGGCAGTATGATTATCACTATTACTTGATAGATAAGATTTTGAAAGATGTTTATTTTCCTCTCCCCAGCGCTAGAAGGAATGTGCTTTTCCTGTTCTAGAAGAGCAAGCTCACAGTGCTAAACGTGAGCTGTATTAGTGGTGCTTTTTGGACAAGCCATAAATGCTTCGAAGAGATACTTTCCTGTGAATAGGTGTCCTTAGCCATGCTTAAATTTCACCCTCTTTGCAGATGGTTCTTTGGGGAAGGGGGGGAGTGGAACAAACGAAAACCAAACAAAATAATAGTTGAGCATCTTGATGATAATCAGAAGTTTCTCATTTGGGAATGTTTTCCCATTTAGAAATTATTGCTTTCAGCTGTGAAAATAACAGGCTTTTCCTGCAGAGAAGGAGGAGGGGGAGGATGAATTTAAGTATTTAAAATAAATATATCCATTCTGGTTTGCAAATATGGAAAAAAAAAATGACTCTTGTGTTAAGATCGCACAGGGATTCCATAAATTTTGCTTGCATTTGTGGATGAGTGAGGTCAGGTCAGAGAAGCGCTGCTTGAAAAAGGAGCTCTTAATGCTGAAGCTGTGCTTGACACCCTTTTTGAGCAACCTCTTCAAAAAGAAAATACCTTGGAGGCTGTATGTAAACAGAAGCCTCAAATAAAGTTCTTTTATTGGTCACATTGACATTATCTAGCAGCAATAACTATCTCAGGGCTGGTTAACTGCAGAGCACGCAGAGTGAGAACCACCAGTCAGTCAGAAGATGGGATGTTTCAAAACACTGTCAATCAGGTTCTTTTCATATTTTCCACTTTTCCTAAAAAGCAGCCTGACATTTATCCATGGTAACTTCTCTCTGTGAGAACTACTGCTGTTCAGGGGGGTTTTTCCAAGTAGAGTCAAATATTTTACAGAAACATACTGTGACTCAACAATGTGTGACTTAGTAATTGGAGTGGAAGCCTCCAGCAAGCCTGTGGTATCGGATAGCTGGACAAGAAACTTTCTTGTTGGCATGTTGCTTTCTCTGACTGTTCAAGCATTATTAAAGGAGAAAAACAAAGCTTTGTGTAAAGGGGCTACATGTGCCACCCAGTGAGAGTTTTCAGGCCTCTGTGGGTTTCTTCTATTTTCTTTAAGAGCATAGGTCAGAGTGCCATTTGCCTGGTTTCTTCAAACTCCCCCATCCCCCACAGAAGTGGTTCTAGTTCAGTCTGAGACCTCCCCTGAGTGCCCTGTTCTGAAAGCAGTGTTACCTGCTCCTCTCTCCACTGCAGCATGGAAATACTGTCAGATGTGGGAGGATGTGCCTCAAGTGAGAAGGTCCAGTGTTGCAAGGGTTTTGTGATCATTTCAAGCAGAAAAAGATGGAAATGTTTTGATGAAAGGGCTGTTTTGAAATACAACAAGTAGGTATGCCATCTGCCAGTTGCTGGGTGGTGTTGGTAGTGGCTTTGCTTTAAAGAAAGACCATAGAGTGCTTTCCAAAGACAAGTCTCATGCCAAAGTATGGTTTAATGAAAGTACTGTGTGAAAGATGCTTTAATCAGGCACCTGGTACCATATTTATTTTTTTTATTATACTAGTCAAAGGAAGAATTTTTGGCAGAACTGTATTGAATAGGTAGCCAATGACTTTGCTTTCAAAGGAGTTGCAGAAGTACTACTTGGAGTATAATGTTAGCTTACTTAGCTTTTCCTGAATGTGATGTACAATAAAAACCAAATGCAATTTCATGTTCAGACAGGTTTAGTTTGAGTGAAAAACTTAACCTCTCTCTGTGTGCTAAGAAGATGAATTACTCAGCATGTTTTTTACTTTCAGAAACGTGAATAAAAAGTAAAGGAGAATGGTTCTGTAAACAGCAGTAATTCAAAGGTACATTATTCCTCCATTCCTGGGAGGAGAGATAATAAGCAAGGCACATGCACAATATGGTCCTGCACTTCAAAACATAAGGAGTCTAGTTTTTAATTTTGTGGCTTATAATCCTTGTTTAACATGAATTGAAGAAATGGAAAAGCTACTCTTTTTTGTTTGTTTGGTTTGTTTTATTTTTAGTTGTTTCTTTAAAACAGCATTTCAGACTTAGCACAGACTGCTATTGGTCAAAAATGGTGAGTAGTTGTAATGCGTTCTCCCTGAATCACCTAGCACAAAAGTGAGCAGTGGTATTCAGATGGAGTTTCTCTTTTGTTTTGGAAAAAACATACTGCTCCCAGTGTTTTCTGCTGTGGTCATAGACTTGCAGGAGACTGGTAGTAGATATTAACATATTTAGGTAGCCTAGGAATAAACTTTTTATTTACGTGACTAGTTTTAAAGGGTAAATAACAACACCTACTGTTGCTAAAGCTTTACCAGACTGACATTGCCACAGAATAAGATGTGGGGAAAATGAAGACATGAGCACAAACTACCAAATACTAATCTGAAAGTTGCTTTTAACTTTTGACAAATTTTACGTCTCTGGTTGATACTACTAGAAAAATGCCTTTCAATCACTATCCTATTATTATTCCACTGTTGCCTATGCTCTGGCTCATGAGACACAATCAGTTGCTTTCTGTTATCCTCTGATTTCTTTTGGACTAATTTGTTGTGGAAGGTGAGCAGGCTGCAATAATTAAGCAATTGTATTGTCAGCTTGAGTTGTGCTTCCCATTCAGATTACATTCAGATCCATGAGTGTAACTAAGGAGGAAAGTTGCATGCCAGGAAAAGTAAAAATGTTGAGCACAAGCTCTGACATGAAACAAAAAGCTATTCTGCTCTTGCATCTTTCCTAGAGGAAGCCAAGAGATTTGACAGAACGGTGGGTTCTTGGGAGTCAAGTGCTTTGTGGTCTGGAAGCTATCAGTTCTCAAATCTCTCTCCAGATAATATTCTTAATGAAAATGATGAGACTCTCTCCTGTGGTGGGTTATCAAGTTCGACCTGCAGTTTCCCTTTGGAGGGGAGTACGTAAACAATGTCTGCATGTGTTTTAAGCAGAAGTGGTAGAAAATCTTGTATCTTAGTAAGTTAAACTCTTATTTTGGACAAAGATTAAAACAATTCAAATGCAATATTGTCTTCAAACAGGTTTTCTGACAAACATGATGAATTATAATGTAAAAAAAAATGTTTCTTGTGAGATTTCTAGCCATTTGTGTGACACAAGTTTGTTCTGGGAGTGTTCAAAATATTGGTCCATGGATCTGGGGGTTGTTTATCAACACAATTGGTGCAAAAGGCAATATCTTAAGTTATCCTTCATTGTAAATGTGGAAGCTTAGAATAAAAGGAAACATTATGAAATGATTTAGATTATTTTGGCAGGATTAGCTGTCGTGGAAACATGAAAGAAAAATGTAGTGACTCTGTCTGTTTGTTTTTTTCTGAGATCATCTAGAAGTGAACTCTTTTCTCAACCCCTCCTTGCAGAGGATTGTTCAATGTTTTACACAAGTTGCTACACAAGATGCTAACCCCATGAAGACCTGTCGTGTAGGGTTCAATCCTACTCACAATGAAGTGTGCATGTAAATCCATTGCTTTTGGTCAGTGTTGTTTCTAACAAAACTTTGTCTTAACTTGAAGACCTATGTTACTAAATGCCTCAGCTGGATAAAGCTCTCTGACCATATATAGTCTGCCTGAGAAAATGTGCTTTAGTGAAAGCAGCATAGAAGCTAGCTAAACATAATCCTCTGGCTTCCAGAATCTTGTTTCTTCATGTTGAGAGAGCATACCTGCTCAAAAATTGGCAGATAGCTTACTTTCTTCCAGTAGCACAGCTGGCAGATTATTGGCTGGTCACCAATATATGAAGTTACTTGGTTCACTTTTGTTCATATTATCTCAGTTTAACTCTGGGCTTCCAAGGCATCGCTTTGATTTGACAGCAGAATTTGATCCTTACCCTCAGGGTGATGGTGCTCACTCTAAAAGAATTTAGATGTATCTAAACATTGGCTATGAATTTCATAACTGGGAGATAAATATTAGATGAGAAGCATGAGTGATAAATACAGTAGTGCAGAAGAAAAGTATGTTAGGCAGAGAGATTTATTCTTTCTAGTAAATGACATTTGCTTCTTATGAAGGCAATTTATGATTTGATAATGAGCTGTGATTTATTTAACAATGATATATAACTTATTCTCAGAGGCATTACAGTCAACAGATGGTCACAAGAGGAGGATTCAGTGTGTGTAGCTTTGTTAATCCAGGAATTTCCCAATAAGACATTGGTTTCTTTGGTCTCTTAGATCCATCCAATACCTAAAAGAACATAGAGTGTATTTTGGGTTTGGACACTGTGTTGGCCTTTTTAAAGGTACTAGATCTGATATTCTAAGTCAAACACTGCTTCCTGTGTACAGTGCTATTAGTCTGTGTTCATCAGCTGATGCACTTTGCTGTGTTGTGAAGCAGCTGAGCAGTGGCGCATCACTGGTGTATTTCTGCATCTGTAAACTGTGTAGTAACTGATGGGTTTGACTTCACTTGCACATGTGTAATATCTCTCCTTATTTTTATTGAGAAATACTACCCAGAGGTTTTTCTGGTTGATGGAGACTAGCCTCTCACTGACTTGGAGAATGGTAGTCGGGCTTCTTAAGAGCCTTCTGTAAATGCCTTCCCTCTGTATTGGGAAGAATGGATGTTTTTTTTCAGTATTGACATGGATGCAACTAACATTCTAATTTAGTCTCTTATAGGTTGAGTGTGTTTTTTGTTTCCAAGTGCTACCTGACTTTAGGAGGGGTAGATTTTGCAAGGCTGCCTTAAGACAGGAGATACTGTGCATAAGTCAGGAGGAAATGTGAGGGAAGATAGAACTATAACCTCCACTCCTGCTATTGTTCCATTGATGTGGGATTTCAAGGAGACTGGGTGCTTGAGGACTGCAGGACTAAGCATGACTAAAGGCTGGAATCTCCCAACAAGTCTTAAAGTGGGCCCTGTGAGGATACTGTAAAACCAGATGCCCAGTTGGTGACAACACTCATGCTGGCAGGTTGCTATATGCAGATAATGTAGACCTCAGTTTTGGGGTGAAATAGTTACTGGTCAAAAGTCACTGACTAGTGGAAATGAGTGACATGTGAAATTCACTGACATGTGAAAATGAGTTGGTCATAAGAATGCTGAGTGGGCACTGTAAGATCACAACATTAATGAAACATCTAATGGACAATCTGGAAGTGCTTGAGTTGGAACAGTTTAAGTATTCTAGGAACCAAGCCTTGAAAGAGAAAATAAAACTGTAAATCATCTGAGGAGAAAAGCATTCAAAATGAGCATAAACAAAGTAGATCATAATTCTCAGAGAGCATGTTTGCTGCACAATATTAAAACCCAATATTTAGTGTTGATTTAGGAGAGGCTTTTTGCAGTATAATCAGATATTTATGACCTAACATATTGTTATGATCAATGGCTTCCTTACAGTGAAATGTTCTTTGCAGTGTCAGTTACTCAGCCAGAAATGCAGGTGAATGTGGTCCAAAGTCCAGACCCTTTCTTCTACTCTAAAAAAAGCACCAAAAAGTAAAAGAACTCTAGCAGTGCCAGTGCATTTCCATTTCAATACATTTAGATTGGTAGGCTGTTGGTCTTGATGTTGAGTTTCAAAGTACTTTGGTCACTTTTCTATGCCAAAAGTTAAGTCCCTGACATATGTTTGTAAATTCAAGCATCCAAGCATCATTTACTTTTTTTTTTCTCCTGTTAGTTGAAGGTTATAAAAACATCTTCACAAGCATTAAGCTTGTAATTAGTTTGCTTAAAGATTTGATGATGACAGTAATTCACCTGAGGGCTTGTTTTATTACAGAATTTGGCTATTTAACTGTGCTGCTCCTGTGTGGAATAAATTAATGTTTTAAAAAGCATCTACTGTTCTCAAATACGGATATATGGTTTGTCCATCCCTCAGTATGCCCACTTTATCCTAGAAAAACTTTTCTCTGAGTTTCAACCCATAAAAAACTAACTGTGTCTGGTGCATCTATGCAAAAGGAAATATGGAAGGCCAACTGGTAGGAAGAATTCCCACTATGGTCTTTAAGTAGTGTGTTTGATTTCTGTGTGAGGTGCTCTGGTTCTGTTTTGTTGCCTGTAATTCCTAGTCTAGTTCTGGTGAGGCTGGTCTACTTATTCAACTGGTAAACAGTGCTTTTTTATGGCACTGTAGTTGTAATGAAATCTTAAATTCTGCATTTATGTTGCTGTCTGTGATGAGGGATGGAGCTGTGGTGCAGGATGGATGAAAAAGAAATCAATTCTGTCTTACTCAAAGGGCGAGCTTTGCCCCTGATGGACCTCAGATTTTACTTCCCCTGTGCTTTGAGAGGTTTCAGGAAGGCTCTCTCTAAGTATCTTGCTTCTAGTTAGAATTCAGTGTTCCTTGTTTCAGAGATGTTGAATATAGCAAAGGAAAGGGAGAAGAACAAAGGTCTGAATATGTTTAATTGGCAATGTCTTTTTCTGGCACACTAGCATGCTCTTGATGATGCTATTTATGGATGTCCATCACCAGAAATAACGTTCATGTCAAATTACTCTTCACGACTGACAAAAAATTATCTCTCCAGCATGTTACCACATTTAAGCCATTTGTTCACTCTCTGCTATTATTTGTTGTTTTAAACTCCTTTGGTGAATGTTTTCTAATCTTGTGGTTGTTCTGGGTTTTTTTTTTCACTCTTTAGGAAAAAAAAAAAAAGTACATCTACAAATGAGTATTGGAAAACTGGTTCTGGCAAATGTGAAATAATTTTTACAGTAATTTTGCAGCTGTTTGTTTTCTGTATCTCAACTACTTTCTCTTTTTCAGACATCAGTAACTCTCCCACTAGTCAGCTACTGTTCATTTTATTATATACGAACGTTTTTCTGACTAGCAGTGTGGATTTTTCATGCAAAGAAGAGAGTTATTCTTTGTTGTCCAAAACAAATGCAGATTTCAAGTCTTAAAGCACAGATCTCTATCTGAATTCCCAAGTTTCTTGTCTCGTGGCAGTGTTCAGCTGGCATGTGTGGTGAGCAGTATGTTCTGTGCTGTTTGAGTGGCCAATACCTAGTCCCCAGATGCTATGAATTATCAGTTTTTCATTGAAATAGCTTAATTTTGATGGGGATTCAGGGGTTCTTTTTTCTAAAAATGAGCATCTGTTACAGATAAGCTGAATTACAATGGAATTTTGTTTTTAAAGGGAATTAAGATCCTTATATGCTTTCCCAGACGTCTTCCTGGGGATATCTATTGCAAATATGTAAGTTTGTAAGGAAAACTAGTTTTCTAAGTGTCAACACTACCAACTGCAAGCAGCTGTCTCATTTTTTCTGTCTGCAGCTGCTTGTCTTGGGTAACCAGATGATTTTTGTATTCTCACCTGTTGTTTGCACATTTAAAAGTTCTGTCTGCAGTGCTAACTCCAGCCTTTTTTCCCCTCAGGGTTTGGCCATATGTGGTCATCAAATCATAGTGGTCAGCTGCTGAGACTGATTAAGTCATTTAGCTGTTCAGGTCTGAAATAAATTAAGCAGCATGAAGTAAGGCCAGTCTCCTCTACACAGTTGTCAGACTTGCATCTCTTTCCAGAAGACATGTTATTTGCTTACATAGTACATCAAATGGCAAATAAGCTTGTGTTTTTGTGCTTGCCTTGGAACGACTGCAGTCTTGGAAGGGCTGGAAGAACAGTTGGAGCCAAGTGAATTACCCAGAACTCCATGGGACTCATTTTTGCAGTTCATCTAGGAACTGGAAATCAGACCTGCAAGGCAAGAGAGACTTTCATTGCAAGACAAGACTCTTGAGGAACAGTGCTTTACCATGACAATGAAGCTACCTGTAACAATTTTTTTTCTTTTCTTTTTTACTTAAAATATTAATTTGTTTCCTAACAGGTTAGTTTTGTTTTGATTTGTGGTATGTTGGTTTCATTTTGTATGGCTTTTTTTCCTGTTGTTGGGTTTGTTGTGGTTTGAGTTTTTGGTTTGTTTTTTGGTTGGTTGGTTGGTTTGGGTTTGTGTGTGTGTGTGGTGTTAGTTGGTTGGTTGGGTTTTGTTTGCTTTTTTTTGAGTAATGGGACACATAATCCTAGTTCATTAGGATATATAGATATAGGTATTCCTTGCCAGATTACCCCTATCTAGCCAAAAGTGTATTAATAGAAAAGCTTTCATATCCTGAGGCAGAATTTGCCTGTTTGTTTGAAACAGAACAGCTGTCTTTAAAATGTGCAATTCATTGAAATCTGAAGTGAAGGAAAGCTTCTTTTTGCCTCACTGCTTGCCAGACCCCTTGTATTTAATTATCTGCTTTTTATTATTTTTGGTAGGTAAAATAGGAAGCTGCTTCTAAAGTTTACTCTTTTGTTTATTCTGTGTTTGTGAGTGTTTTTTACTAAGGACAGTTTTGTATCGTGTTTTCCATGTTTTTATAGTGTAATATCATGTTGCCTTTTGCTTCTTTCTACAGGGGAAAAACTAACTTTTTAATACATTGAAACATCAGCAATAATTCCAACCACAATATATCACTGTGAACTGAAGAGTAGGTCAAATCATAACATCACAGAAATATATGCCAGAAAGTTATCTTGTGTGTGACAGGAAATTTGGTCAAGAATGTACCAAATTATATATGTTTTTCCCAATTGTTTTTGTGTTAGGAAAAAGCCCAAAGAAAAATAATTTAAGAAATCTTAAATCATTTGTAGTGTAGCATAATATTTACCCAGCTTTATGATGTAACTTATAGTGATTAAATAATACTATGGTTGTAGATATGGTGGAGTTGAAATACATGGCTCTATTTAGCTTCCATTCAGACTACCTGTTAGTATTTCCTACTGCCCTCTCATATTTTAAATAAGCAGCATGCTGTCACTAGTACCCTCACCCTCTTGGCAGTAATTGCTTAAAGGTCAGAATCACTTACTATCCAGCCTCATTTAACATCCAAGCAGAACAATGGCAGTTCCACAAATCTGATGATAAAATGCCACAGGAAAGCAGACTGGGTTGTAAGTGGATAAATGAAGGACTTAAATTTGCTAAACAATTTGCAGATGCTAGAAGCACAGGGGATTAAAATGAGAACAGCAAATTTAAGACGAAGAAGTATGCACACTGCGGGCCAAGTATGCAGAGGCCTCTACTTGGCATCTTGCGTGCTATTTGGTTACTTCTACCCGCAATTGACTTGTTGAAGCAAACTTGGAGCCACAAAAAACAAGATGTGAAGTCCTCCTGCCACAGTGTGCAGAGGCAAACAGTGCCTGTACCCATAAATCAGGTGTTTTAGTATCTGCAGTAACTGGAATCTGCAAATGATTGAAAGCTTCCCTCTCCCTCCCATATGATGGAAGTAATGCCTTTAGAATGATTTTTAATGCATAGAGTAGGCAGCTCTGAAATAAAGGCACCTTGTCACTTCACAGAAGAGCTAAACATTGTTTCAGAATTGCAACTAAAGATTGCAGTTGTGGCAAAAAAGAAATTCAAACAAATGAAAAAAACAACAAAAAACACAAACAAACAAAAAACACACACACAAAAAACCAAACCAACACAAACCAAACAAACAAAAAAACCACCAGGTTTTGCTGTTCACACCTGCACTTAGAAATGCAATTCAAGTCCTTTTGTCAAATAAAAATCTGGAATCTGGCTTCCAGAACCTTGATTTCTAAAGTAGTCTTGGGGTTCTAGGAACGACCAGTGGTGATGTGCTCACTGTAATGCTGAGCAGTGTCAGCTGTTTGGATGTCTGTGAATTCATATTGTCAGGTATGGTAAGTAGAAGCCTTCTCAAAAATTGAGATATACTGATTCCTTGAGCCAAGGGACAAAGTGCATTTATATTAGCAGTATCATGAGACTTGCAATAAAACTGAGTTACTAGTGTGAGGTTTTCTGGCTGCAGATACCAGACTCTTGCTAAAGTGTTTTCATTTGTTCAGACATCTTTTTGGTAGATCAGTGACAGCTGGAATATTCAAAAAGTGAGTCATTTATCTAGATGGCTTCCAAACTGTAGTGCTTGGTCAAAGATTGCAAATGAGGGAAGTGGAAAATCCATGGATTTAGGAATCTTTTCAAAGTCTGAATCTTCTTTCCTCCCCTCATTTCCAGTAATAGTAAAAGTGTTCTGTCACCAAAAGGCAACACTTTCATTGTGAGAGTAAAATATGGGTTTCTACATTTATTTTCTGGTTTAGGCTGGCACAATATATCAACAAATACTATAGTGCAGGTCTGTTGCTAAAGGTTGGAAGAATCAAGAAAGCATATAGGAAGATGGTAGGGTGATACCTGGAAGTAAATGCTATAGCCTGTTTTGGTCTCTTCCAGACTCATTTAGTCAACTCCTTATCAGTTCCTAACTTCCAGAGTGTAAACTTGTCCCCAGTGACTTAATCATGTGTGCTGTAAGCACTTTTAATTCATGGATATTCTAACACTTGCAGTGTGAAGTTTGTTACAGACGGTTGTCTTGTGAGACCAAGACCTCAGTAGTTGGCAGAATTAAGTACTCAGTAGAGTCTGGTGCTGCATGTGGGAGGTAGCATTTTGCCAACCTTGACCTTGTAGTTAATAAAAGCAAGCAGGAGGAAGAGAGAGAGATCTCCAATACATCTGTTGATAGGAAGCCTTGGGACAGAGCTGAGTGTAATGTGCTAATATAGCTAACCTGTGCTAGTTCTGTACTATAGCTAGTCTGGGCTAGCGAATCTGTCATATCTTTGAATATATCATTCTATAGGATTCCCTGTACAAATAATAATGAAATATTTTCCAAAATTTTGGAATAACTCAGGTTAGAAGACAACTTCAGGCTAACTGCTTGCTCAGAGCAGGGTTAGTTATGTTGCACCAGGTTCCCACACCTTTATCCAACTGGGTTTTCTAAACCTCCAAGGACAGTGACTACACAGGTTGTAAGCATTCTGTTCCACTGCTTGATTTTTCTCAGGGTAAAAAAGGCTTTCCCTTTTATAATGTCTGAACTCCTCATTTCAGCTGGTGCTCATTGCCTTTTGTCCTCACACTGTGCACTGCTGTGAAGTGTGCTCACTGCTGTGAAGTGTGCTGCTCTTGAAAGCCTTCATGTAGGATTGGGAGATTGCTGTTAGCCTTCTCCTCTTGCCAGTTCACCCAACTGTCTCTTCTCCAGGCTGATCCCAGGTCTCTCACCTGTCCTCACATAGTAAGTGTTTTAGTACCCTCACCACCTTGGGGGCCTTCTGCTGGACTTGCTCCAGTCTGTCCAATGTCTGTCTGTTGTCGGGGAGTCCAAAATTGGAAGTTTTGGAGATGTGGTCTCTTGAATGCTGAGTAGAGGGTTCTTAACTAGGCAGTTTCCAGCCTCCTCCATCGCATTGTGTGAATCCCACTCAGTGCAGGACTTTGCATTTGTCATTCATGAATGTCATGACATTCCTGTTGGTCCATTCCTCCATTCTGTCTAGGTCCCAAGGATGGCAGCCCTGCCCTCAAATGTTTGATAGTTCTCACCAGTTTGGTGTGATCCACAAATTTGGTGAGCCTGAACTCTGTCATGTCCTCCAGGTCATTGATAAAGATGTTAAATGGGAGAAGTCCCAGTATTGACACCTCTGGTACTTGTTACTAGCCTGGGTAGAGTACAGCCAAGTAATCATTACCCTCTAGGACCAATCATTCAACCAATATTTTGCCCATCTGGTTGACCATCCATCTGGATCTTGATGTATGAATTTGATTACAAGAATTAAAAGGCTTAAAGCCAGGGTCACTGAATCACTGAAGGCAATCAGGTGGGCCAGATGTGATTTCCTTTTGGTAAAGATGTTCTGGCTGTTCCGAAATGCTTTCTTAGACATGAGCATAAATGGATTCAAAGCAGGAATCCACTGGAACTCCAAAATTTGGGTGACTTTTCAGATGGGAGAGGTAATGTAAGTAGGGTTTGGATGGATCCACTTCAAGAAGTTGTTAATTGCCGGATGATTATTCTGCTGCAGTCTCCCATACCGAGGACTTTGCCATGTAAAGATTTTTATATTCATCAAGTGAGCTGAAAACTCCATGAATTTTCCTGCTTCCCTTAGCTAATACAGATTAACAGCACCGTAGGATTGCATACTGAACAGGCAAATTGTTTTGACACAAAACATCACTCCATACCAGACCCTAGGCTGACCAAAGCAATCAGGGGAGTGGCACATTAGTAAATGCTTTGTGCTGTGCAAGAAACGATCTTTTGATGAACTTTCAAAACACCTATTGAATTGGCTGGTGGTTTTCTTAAGTATCAAGGAGAGATGTTCCTACTGCCTTTCCGGAGGCATGAAGAATTTTTGCAGCAATCGCTCTGTTGCTATTACTGATAGTCAGTGCTTGGCTTTGTCGGCTTTGTCAGCTTTGTTCACCTCTTCTAGGGCTAGCCCCGCTTCTTGCTTGCGTGGGGGCTGCTTTCCTGCAAAGGCATCTAGGCTTACCACAGTTTCTGCCAAGTCCTCTCTCAATTCTTCCCTGTGGCTTTGCTCCAGCAGCACTAGAAAGGAGCAGTATTCACCCTCCTCTTCTGTTGGTATGCTTGAGTTTTAAATGCAGAGCAGCCATTACCTATTGTTTCCAGGACCCTGAAGTTCCTTCCTCACAGCACGTCTCCCCCATTGCCTGTGCATCAACTGTGTGCCCTCAGGAGGCTGTCACCTCCCCATTCAGCTGTGGCACCTGGCAGCGCTCCAAGCAAGGCTGGCCCGCAAAGCTGATGCCCTCAAAGCCCACAGCAGCTTTTCTGCCTCTTCCCCATCTGCTCTGTCCATTGAGACTCTGAGGTTGATGCCAGTTGTCAGCATGGTGCTTGTGTGCCCAAAGTGGGACTTAATATTTCCAGCAGAGATGAGTGATTTACTTAGACTCCTCTACAGGCCCTGTAAAGTCTGATGATGGGTTTTTTTAAACATACAAGTAAGAGAAGACAAGACTACTTTTTTTTTTTTTTTTTTTTTTTTTTTTTTTTTTTTTTTTTTGTTGTGTTGGGTATATATGTTTTCTTTAACACCCCAATTTTTACAGTTTTTTTTGTGTTTTTCTCAT